>WEDG01004456.1:0-148013 GCA_017591395.1 Schistocephalus solidus
TTGTGTCAGGAATCTCGACTATGAAGCAGCAATGTTTGCCGACGACATTAAATTGGCTTTTGCGGTTCAACGTCGATAAGTGTACAATACTTCGCTTAGGCAACCCGTCTGGATCTGCCGAAAATAGAAATTACTTTCTCAACGGTGAAGCCTTAAAAGACGTGGAAACCCAAAAGGACCTTGGTGTGCTGACGACCACCACCTTAAAACCACCGTCTCACTGCTCGAAAGTGGCGAAGAGGGCAATTTCGGTGTTGCATGCCATCAGACGAGCCTTTTTGGATTTCGATGAAGATCTTTTCGCTAAAACCTTTGGAACATTCCTTAGGCCGCATTTGGAATATGCTATGCACGCCTGGAAACCCTGGACAGTTCAAGATCAGAACTGCCTCGAAAGAGTACAGAGGAAAGCAACCAAAATGGTTAGAAGTCAAAGCTCCTTGCCATATCGAACCCGCCTAATGAATCTTAATCTGTTCCCTTTGAGTTATAGGCAAATGCGTGGTGATCTCCTGCAGACATTCCGCATTGTGAAAGGATTGGATTGTTGCCTGGAATTCTCGGACTTCTTCGAATTTGCCACCACGATCCATCTCCGAGGTCACCCATTGAAACTGCGTGTCCAGCTGGCGAGACTGGATGTGCGCAAGTTCTCCTTCTCTGTCAGAGTGGTTAAACCATGGAATGCCCTCCCTGAAGACGTTGTGATGTCATCATCCCTGGAAAGCTTTAAAAGGAACCTTGACAGTTTTATGTTCCGCAACGAGCCTGAGCGATGAGGAATTTATCTTAACCCTCGAGAGTCGTGCACCACTTGTCATATTTTATGACCGCCTTTTGTACCTTTGCAACCCACACGGTTTCTCTGTATACCGCACTTAATTTTACGTTACAAATAGGGTACTCAAAGGCCCATGCCTATTTCCCTCAATAAATTGAATTGAATTGAATTGAACCGTGATTTGTTTTGCAATTAGTTTTTTGAAGATCTTAGCAAGATAGGGCATTTTATGAACAGCGCGATAGATATGAATGCCCGAGTGGAAACCAGATTTAAAAACTGGTATTATAATAGAAGTTTTTTAATAATCGGGGAAGAAACCATTTTCGAGAAATACTGACAATAACTTGCTTAAGTAAGTAAGTTGGGAATGTTATCAGTTCCAACTGAATGTGAATTTTTTAAGTGATCTATTTCTTTTTGGATACGTGAAGGCGAGAAAATAATGGTTGTTAGAAGTTAATTTGAAAGCAGAGTTATTGTGGGAGTGGGGCTAGTTTCAGTCGTAAAGTGGTTGGCAAAATACGAATTTAACAATTCTGCTTTGCCCAAATCGTCAGTAACAAATTTTTTGTTACAGTCGAGTAAGGGCGGAGTTACATTCAGACGCTTAGCCGATGACCGAACATGGAAGATTTGAGCAACAGATTTGGATGAATTGGCCGGAGACTCTTTACGCTTATTTCTCGCGAGCCTTTTTTTCTATGCTTATTCAAATATTTATGCAATCCTTAAATGAACTGACAAAGAGCTTTTAGATGAATCTTTAATTTGCTTTCGCAATTTGTTAAGTCTGTTCTGGAGAAAATGCAGAACAGTAGAAAAAGATGTATTTGAATTAAAAAGCTTAAACGGGATAAAAGCCTGGATTTTTTCTGTGAGGCTCTGCCATAGCTCACGGAAGAAGTTTGGATCGTTTATTGAGAATATGCTATACCAATCTAGAGTGCTTACGAAATTATTTATTATTTTATGGTTTATGTTAGCAAAGTCCCACGCTACTGCAGGTACGCAAAAATGCCTTGACGTTACTCGTCTCCCCGGCTCTGTAAACTAAACCGTTTTGCTTGTTTTTTTAGTGTGTGAATGTCAATATCAAAGAGCATATTTAGGAGACGTGTGAAGCAAGAGGCTCTTGACGACTTATGAAAAATTATCGGATATATGAGGGAAAAGTTCCCGCCAACGGGAGACTCTCCTTGCCAGCAATATTCATCTTACACTGCGCGGCTGCTGCCAGGGCTCGAGAGTGACCTTAAGGCGGATTGGAACGCGGGAGTTCCATTTGCAATCGGTGAGCGTTCATCAAAGAATGCAAGGAGACTCAACCATCAAGAAACTCATTGGAAAACACCACGTCTGAGGGTCTGCATTGGATGAATAATGCATTACCATCTAGATTAAATGCATATCTTTGATGGAATGACGTTGAAAATAGGGGCTATCGAACAAAAACTGGATGAACTGGCCGACTGCTCCATTCCCAAGTCTGCTAAAGCAGATGATATATGGCCTAAGGTTGCATTACTGTATATTAACTACTTTATTTAACCAGTAAATATCTTAAAAATGACAATGGTTGACGTATTTGTACCCGATTTATATTAACTTATAGCTACGTTTATTAAAAACCACGACATTTACTATCACCTGCTCATACCTCAGATAAGGGTAACGAAGATCCAGAAAATGTGAGACAGTAGAAACTTCTAACACCTAGCACCATGTCTAAAGTTCTAGAACTACCAACACTCCGAAGAACGATCTAGAAAACGTGCCCCTTAAGTGGCGCACACGCGATTCATCATCTTTTTGTATATTACTAGCACTTAAACAAAATTAAGGTTTCTTATAAATTATCCAAGCATAATAATGTTGTTTAAACATTAATTAAGCGAGAATATGCCTAGCTTAAGTTGGTGTAACCTCTCTTCCCCAATATATCCGAACCGATCATCAACGAATGGATAAAAACCTTGACAATGGAAAAGCTACAAATATGGGCAAGGAATAAGCCCCAAGGGCCCCGGCTTGGCTTAACCCAACGACAAGGATTCATACATTGCTACTGGTCCTTCACTCCTCCTGTAGCTCTACCGGACGGTCTTTCCTTGGACTTAGCTTATTTTTGTTCTTAGGTCTTCATTTTCCATAGTTTTTCATTTTTTTAGGATAACTAGTATACTGTTACTCACCAAAGTCTTCCTCTCTTTCTGGATTACATAGCTATCGTAATCTGGGCAAGCTACAATTTTTTGGCAGCGGTGTATCCTACTCATAGCTGACGATATAGTGGGCAAACTTTTCAATGAGCTGACGAGGCTCGGCATGTCTCATTTTCCTGCGCCCTCGCCCGAGAAGCTTACGGGTTTCGGAGATTTCACCTGATGTGAAGCCCTTTGCAAAGATTACCTTCAGGGTGTCGATGTCTAGGCACAGAGTGGATCCATCCTAGCCCTGCCGAATGACGAGGTTTACGATCTTCATCGTTCGGCTGACATCTCGGCTGTCCTTTATGGTCACCACAAGATCCTTGGTGGTTCTGAACACCCTTGGGTTTTGCCATCAGAGTTTCGACGCTGTTTCCAACAGCCAGCTTAGTCGATCAACTACTTCCAGTTTGCCGTTCAATTACTTGGTCGGAGGGCTTTCCCCACTGTAAACGCAACAGTCCTGAACACTTGGGTGCTGGAGCAGTTCGTCGCTGGAGTCTGTGACCCCAAAATCCAGCAGGCATTTCCGTGGGCTCGGCCATCGGGTCTCGAAAAGGCCCTCGCACTGGCGTGTGAGGAAGAAGTTCTTAAGGCCACCTGTGAGCAACCACTCCGGTCGCTGTTCAATGCTACAGACGTCCAGCCCCACACCTCCCGGGACGCCTACACGCTAAGTTCGTGGCACTCCTGCTCCTGGGGCTCTTATCCCCGCCAAAACAACTGACGTCGGCCTCAGCTCCGTCGACCAAACAGGCCCTAGGCCCACAGCACCATTCAGGTCACCGAATTAGGCCCTGGACCCAGTATGGCCGAGCGGTCTAAGGCGCTGGTTTTAAGCACCAGTCCGAAAGGGCGTGGGTTCGAAGCCCACCACTGTCACGATTTTGAAATAACGAGGCTCTATGGGCCTTAAATATACAATTTATTTATTTAACTATCTCGTTCCTGATGCAATCATTTCATGCCTAGGTTCCACTAATTGCCATTTAGTTTCTGATTCACTGATTCTACGTACCTTTTATTTTCCTCATCTTTTCCGAGGAGCTTTCTCTATGACTCGGAGAAATGACAATTGGGAATTTAAATGACCTTCTTGAAACTATTTTTTCTCTACCTCGAGTCGCCCGTGAACTATGATGTCTCCTTCTATCACCAGTCATACAAACGATGAAGTCATTCGGACGTACACATTCGGCGGCCCACATTCTCAAATGCCACCGTTTCTTTGGATAGAAACCATCATCAGAATTCAAATCTGGATCCTAAAATGCTGAGGACTTAAGTTCACTGACGCATTTTCGAGAGATTTTGTTTCATACGCCTAAGTGATCAAAAAAGAAGCACCTCGACGTTTCATTATCTCATTCGGAATTGCTTTTGCAGTAATACCCCTCTCTACCACCTGACCTTATTTTCCTAAGCAGTTTTTTTCTCCTACCTTCTATTCAAAAATGAAGGCCTATTGAACTCTGCCTCCATTTTTAAGGTAGGAGTTTTTTTTCACTGCCTATTTTCTAGTTCACAATTAATTTCAAAACATTTTTTAACGATTGCCCAAACAGGACAATTTCTACCTTCATTATTTAATATTTGTGCATTTTATCCATACACATTGTCATAATTTTATTTGGTTAATAATTTTCGTTTCGATAATGCCTTCCCGACGCTTACCAAAGGAAAATTCTAATAATTCTTATTGGAAAGTAAAATTTCAGTGATCTACAATTTGCTTAACTGTTTCTGTTAATTAAATTAGGATTATGGTAGAGAAACATATTTGGGTGGCATGCATTGAGAGGATTGCTATTTTCTGCGTTAGCGAAAATAGGAGAAGGCCTTAAAATATGATTTTGAGGAATATTGGACTAATATTGGGGGAGAATAAGATTTGAAAATGGAGCTAATGGTTTTGGAAAACTGTGATCATAATGGGTAGAGCTAATTAAAAGGGGATCCTGAGAATTTGTTGGGTTAGTAAAATTGCCAAGGAAACTTTGTGTATGAATGATATGCTTAAGGGTTAGCAAGTTTCCCAACTGTAATGATGTTTTTTATTTTTGGAACGAGGTGGGCTTGACCCAGTTTTTTGGACTAAGTCATCATTAGTAATACAAGGAAAACTACTTTGAAATTGTAAAGAACTTGGTCTTGCACTTTAGACGGAGTCGCTGACAGTAAGAGTGGGCTTATGACATGCTTGAAAGATACTGAGTTTAAAATTCCTTTTCGCGAGGAAGAAGGCATTAATGGATTCGTTGGAATAAAAGTGGGAGGTGAAGTTCATGGGGTTTTGAACCGGACAACAAAGGAGCTTGCTTTACCATATTGTTGGGGTTTGCATAGCCATGACCAGACTTATGGGTTATAGTTTGAGAGGCCGATGACCTATGCGAGAATGTAGACCCCTTTTTTCGCTCAATCGGTTTAAGATCCTGAGAACGGAAAGGTTTGTAACTTGTACCTAACTAGAAATGTGACCTCCTTGTGCAAGGATGGAGTCCACCTCAGTAGGTAAAAAGGGTGACTAATATAGGTGGATATTTGCTACGCGAGGAGAGGTGTTTGGCTTCCGCTATTTTGTAGCTGAAACCGCACGAGAACAGGACGTTAACAGCAACGTCAATAGGTCGTCAATCTCTTAAAAAAATAATTCTGAAAGAAAATTATTATTTCTTTTCTGTCGCTCTAATTTTTCACTGGCAACCAAACGGATGAGAGATTCCAGACGCTGACATTCCTGAGAGGGAATAGCAGAGATGTCACCATCGTATAAGATCCCAAGTATTGAGAAAACTAATTTAAACTTTAACATGAAGTCATTACAATTTAGTAAAGCAGACAGATTAAACTGTTTAGCTTTAACAACTGATTGCATATGCATAGCACTGCTGCGACTACTAGATACAACGAAGCAACGCTTCGGTTCAACGGCTGAGAGCTTGTGACGAGCGGAGATATTCGTTTTCATTTTTGCTTGGAAAAGGCCATAACGTGTTTACACTTTAAAAAATCAGGCCATTGATGTTCCGCAACAATCTAGCAGATTTTGCGTTCAAATTTCAGCGATAATTTAATATTTGTCAAAATATACACCATTTGAGGATGTTAGGATGCACTTCCTACGAATTGTGGAATTCAATTGAGCAATCAGCGGGCATAAACTAGCAAAACTCAAAATGAGAATGACAACTGATATTCCAAACAGACTAGTTCGGTGCTCTTGGAAAATGTCATTCAAAAAAATGCTAAATGAATTTGTTGTCCTTAACAATCCTTTGTATGAAATTTCTCACACTTATTTTTAAATAGTAGGATATTCATTAAACAATGCAAGAGAATAGGAAATTTTATGGGTAAAAAATAACACTGCAAAAAAATAAACTAACAATGAGGCTACGAAGGGTGAACTCTGCAATCTGGATTTCCTGCCAGTTCGTAATTCGACAAAGCAGTGGTAAATGCAGAAAATTTATTGTTAGAAATCGGATGTCCTTCCACAATTTTAACTAAGGACCTATAAAGGTGCTTGAGAAAACTTATTAGTACAACAGGTCAACCTGACTAATAATGAGGCTATGTCGGGTGTAAACGTTGACACTAAAGATTCCCGCATGTTGGAGAGGACGAGTACACCAGGTATGAGTAAAAAACCAGTTAGTATTTAAGCTGAAGATGAGGAAATACAGATAAAATTAAAAAGTCATTCAGCTTTCAAAAACGAGCTGCGCACCTTAATCGTGAAAATATAGCTTACTCAAGCATTCCTAATATATCCTTAAAAGATATCACATCAACAGAATTCAGTTAATCAAAAGACCTTTATTTCCTTCGAAATGACGACCAAACCCTTGTCATCTAATTCAGGCAGTATCAGTAATGCTCTAGATGCACAAAAATTCTGCATCGTTATTGGATCATACACCAAAATGTGCTGTTGAAAAGCTCGTCAAATTTGAAGAACCGAAGAAGAAGCAGTCAAAGTGGAAGAAGGCCAAGATGATTACACAAAAAATGAGTTCCAACACAGACCAAAGCTCCTTTTTATCGACCGACATTCAAACGGAATCCTGTGGTGTTAACACAGGAGCCACTGTAAGACACATTGACATAGTCCTCAAAGAGAGTTCGCCATTAACTTTAGGAGTCGTTGTTGGCACTGACGCAAAAAGCATAGTTGACCAGAATGGCATTCTTTTTGATACCCAAGCTCCATCAACGAATCAGAGCACCAAGTCATCAAACAGGCATCCTGGCATTATAAAAGAGGGTTCCCGAGTCAACTTCTCTGATTGCAAAGGTAAGGGTCAACCATGACCTCAATCTATAGCGAGTACACTCAAATTCTACCTTCAGGATGAGGTATGTATTTCCGTGCAAAATCGTTCCGTTTCGAGAACATGGGTGCTTCGCATAAGCTTTCATCACCAAGTCCTCTTAACAGCATTCCTAAAATTGATGTTCAGACTTCACACGTCAAGAAACGGAGAATTTCTTACCATAACTCACAACGGGGTGTGTTTCTTAGTCTGATTACGAACCAGCTGAAAGAAACAGGCATTGATAAAATCAACACTGCTCTACTTTTGCTCTCACGTTGGAGCTCTAGTTGGCAGATGGAATTTCGTCCATCCAAGAGTATTTTCATGTGTTTTGCCCCCACCGACCTTCTTGGACCCCTAGTATTTCAAAAATGTACTCTTTTAGAACGATAAACCTTTAGAGACTTAGGTCTAAGTTACAAAAATGAGCTAGCATTATCGACTCATGCAGATTGAATTTCTGCAAAGGCTGCACATATGTGTGGTTTTTTATCACCTAATTTCTTCCTTTTGGAAATAAAATTTGAACTGTACCACATGTTTGTTCTTCCTATCCTAGAATACTGCTGTCCCCTCTTTGGGTTGATGAACGCCTCTGACCGCAGTTAGATTGAATAAGTTTAGAGGGTTTTTACTTGAAGACTATTTTCTCGTCCTGGATCCAGTATCTCTTATGCGGATAGATGCCAGTTAGCAAACATTAAATTTCTCTGAGTTAGAAGACTCGAAGCCGGTCTCCGCTTCCTATTTTGCGTTAAGTCTAGCCCAAATCTCCCACGAATTATCGCTCTCATTCCGGTAGATCTACCGTATGTCACTCGGTATTCCTCCCTGATCATTTCATCACCCCTTAGCTCCACAAATAATCGTTCTCAGTTTTTTGCCTCCAAATATGCTTTCATATGGAATAATCTTCCACTGGAAAAAAGGTTGTTGTCTACATTAGATATTTTCAAAACCAAATTACGCAAAAATTTAACTTTGGAAAATATAAAGTCCTTATTGTCTGTTTCCTTCCCATACTCACAACTTTATGATTTTAAAAAGGGTCATCCTGGTATTTGAGGCAGCTCCTTTGATATTATATTGGTCTCTAAAAATATTTAAATCATCCTCAGTAGAGTCAATGTTTGCAGTCACTTTTCGCCCCCCCTTTAAACGAGCATCGCCAACACTTGACAACCTTGATACTTTCCTCCGATATTAAAACCCTGGCGATGATCTCCAGGTTAAGTTGATGATCGAGGCGGGTTCTGAAGTTTTCGTCTCTTCGATTGGTGGACTATGCAATAAGCAAGGTAACATTTCGGTGTTGATCTCGTGACCTCCACTGTCCCCTCTTTGGTTTGATCCTGTTTTCTACGATGAGTTTCCTCCTCTCTCACCTCCACTGGTCGTCATACGCAGAAGCTCTGACTGCTATATTATCTTTCACCTGATAAGGAGCGTTCAGAACCCTCAAACGTTGTCAGCAACAGCACAATACTATCCCATTGCATTAAGCTATTAATTTTTTAGTAAAGCAGTTATTTTCTCCTTGTTTTATTAAATTAGCGGCTCGCCGAACTCCTCCTCCGATTTAACCGTAGTAGTGTTTTTTACTGATTATTTTCTAGTTCGCCGTATATGCCAAAAATTGTTGACTTTTTTTTACAAATGGCAAATCGTTCTGAATCGGATATGCTTACCATACTACTCATTTCTGCTGTTCATATGGATGCTCACATAGTGCAGCAATTATCCACTTTGTATTTATTTAAACCACGATACTAAGTTTGTAATGATGGGGCCCTCTGGGCCTTAAATATACAATTTATTTATTTATTTATTTACGATGAGGAAACTGAGGACCTTACAAAGAGGAGTTCCGAACAAGGGAGAGTCACTCCGACTAAGGGATGGTTAAATAAAATTGACGAAGAGGTCTAACGTGCGACAGACCCATTACATCATCAAGGCTGGTCCGCAACAAGAAGATGGATGCTTTATCTGACGTATCTAAATGTACAGATCCAATTTAATAAAAGGGACGTGTTCCAGAACTCTGTTGACGACCATAAATAAAACATCAACCTGGGGATGATACATACCAGTTAGTCTTGGTCAGCACTGACAGATTACAGCATAAAATGCAACGAAATACGCAGACGCCTCTCAAACGAATTTCCCAGTCCTCATTGATATTTTTGTATACCAATGCTATTCTCTGGCCAAAACCCGTTGACGTTGCCATAACGGAAATATGGCACAAAGATGAAATCGCAGATACCGAGGTTTCCATAGAAGGATGCCAGCTCTTTCGAAGAGACCGTGAAAATAAACAAGGAGGTAAGGTCACCGTGTATGTAAGGAAAGGAAACTCAGCAGTCAAATGAGCGCACGCACTCTTCCTTGAATATGAATCCCTCTGGATAAAGATAAAACAGAAATGTTTACAAAAGCTACAATCGTTCACGGTCTACAGGCCATCAAAAATTCCGAGTGCAGTTGATGAGTCACTCCTTTATTTGGTTAAGAAAGTCGCAAGTCACCAGGAGCTGCTTATTGCTGGGAATTTCAATGCACGTATATTATACTGGGTAAAGTTGATATTTGATGGCGCACCAAAAAAATGTAGAGAAACCAGTAGGGCAATTGCCTGAATCCAGTATTTACGAAGAACCTCTCTAGCATTGCGAAGTGTTCTCCCATGCAGCTATGGGTAACAGTGATCATACAACGCTACTGTAGGATTACGTACTCTATTCTCAAAACCAGAAGAGTATGGAAGGCAAGCGAAATATATGGAAGGCTGATTTAAGGCGATGAAGAAAGAATAAATGTCCATAAAATGGATTTTTTCTCAAAGGGATTCCACAGGATGACTGGAGATCATTAAAGGCAATTTTACTAGATCTGATTGAGCCCTATTGTCCAGTGAAGGTGCAAAAAGCGACTTGTCGCCCTGTCTGTTTAACAATAGAACTTAACAGAAAATTAAATCAGAAAAATAAAATGGATGATTTTCTGAAAATTGTGTTGGCAGAACATCTTGTGGAAGGTATCACCAAAGAATTTTGGTCAAAATGTTGATCCGTCAGACAAGGAGGAAACTATGAATCCAGAATTATCCAGCAGGCTTAAAATAAGCCAACTTCTTATTCCACTATATTAATGGTCGACTGAAATCTAGGGTCCAGTCGCAATACTGGTGTAGAATTTATTGAAAACGATGAGACAGCCGAGCATTTCTGTCGGTTCTTTCCTCGGTATTCACTAGAGAAACCGAGCTTCAGTTTGACAGTGTCAAAAAGCGCCACTAAATTAGTTGAATTTATGCCCTTCCAGGTCCCTGTCTTGGAGCAAACGCTTCAAAATTTCAAAGAAGCAAATTCATCAGGTCCGAAAAATATACCGACACAGTTATTGAGAGAACTAGCGAGTGAAGTCTCCAAACAACTGGCGCATATCTTCCACTCGTCGGTTGAATCTGTTGTATTTCCAAATTATATTTAGTCGACAGAGCACTGGACTCGTGCATTGCACGAAGATGGTAGGGTGAACGTCATCTACATTGATTTCAAGAAGGCGTTTGATAGTGTCCCACACAAAGGTCTAATCTATAAATTATCTGAAATTGGAATAAGAGAAATGCTGCTGACATGGATCGCATTTTTTCTTGTAGGAATATTGCAAACTGTGTGCATCGATACTTCGACGTCAACACCTACTCCGGTTCTAAGTTGTGTCTCCCAAGGCTCCGTCTTTGGGCCGTTTCTCTTCTAAGTGTACATCAAATGCTGTGTCGATTACCTAGGTTGGAGCGCTTGCATGTTTGCAGATGTGTGTGGTCTTAAAACTCCATGCCAGAAGGACCAGTGAGGAGGATGATTCCTACCAAAAAATTCACGATGGGCAGCACCTTTCAAATGTCGAGGAAGAGAAGGACCTCGATGTTCTAATAAAATCCTCGGTTTAACCATCTTCACAGTATTTAAAGGCAGCTAAACGCGCGAAACAGGTTTTATTTGCGCTCAGACGTGGATTTGTGCAGATTTATAAGGAACTATTCCGAAAAAAAATACGTAGCATTTGTTCGATCTGACTTGGAAGTTGCCATTCAGGCCTGCCGTCTGTGGTTTAAGAAGGATTATATGCAGCTGGAAAGAATGCAGGCGATGGCTAAGAAGATGGTCACAAATCTTAGTCATCTGCATTATGAAGCCAGACTGGCTAAACTTGGTTTTATTTCCTCTCAATTACAAGCAACTACGTGGTGGCGTCATCCAGACTTACCGGATTGTCGGAGGCCGTGAGTGTGCCCTAGAATTTGATGACTTATTTGAATTCGCTGGGATGGAATATCTGTGGAGGAAGTCGGTTCATATGGACATCCGATGGAACGCCTTCTTGCCGAGGGTCATGTCAGTATGGAATGGACTTCCTGACAAGTTGGTTGTATCAGAAACTGTCACAACATTTAAATGCAAACTAGGTACCTATTTGCTGAAAAAATATTGTACATATAAGAAATATTTGGCAGTAGCGGTAGCTTGCGCCTGGCGCACGCATATCGATGACTATACATTCATATTTGTCAAATTTTTGGTTGTTAAGGTTTATTCTGTTGCCATTTTTGAATATGAATAGGGATTTGAATGGCAAAAGCTGATTTCCCCAAATAAAGTGACTTAAAGTGACCCCAAGCTGCACAAGGCGTACCGCAACAACACAATCAGGCAATCAAAACAGCCTTCTTACGATGCCAAAGTTCAGCATTTCAACAATGGTGGGTGATGCCGAAATTATTGTCTCGCAACGCTGAAGAAATTAACATATCAAACTTCGCATAAATTAAGGCAACTTACAATGTCTAAATCAAAGGGGACTAAGCTGCTGCTCATTTCCGGTGGATGACTACACGGCTATTTAAAGCCTGCCTTGTAAACTATTAAATGCTCTACTTTTCTTTCACATTGCTTTGCACTGAACATGAACAGCTAATTTGATGTTCTGTTTTGTTTTGACTCTAACAATTTATAAATGTTTTCAACTTCTTTTGACTATGAAAATGCAATGTTTACTACACAATAAAAGGGTCTTCAAGAGCATTGTCTGTTATATTTTAATATACTATTGATATTTAATGTCTCCTTCCCAGCTGACACGTGCAAGTATAGATGACCATCACCTTAGGCCTTTGAGGATGCCACCATCAGTGACCTGCAAAACTCATGGAAGACAATTAACTTTGGGACAATTAGGAAGGTGCCTCTTTTCTCAAAATCTCAGCCGAAGTCCTCCTCAATCAGTTGAACCATCCTCCATACCAAGGGCTACTTGCTGCATGTCAATGTACATTTCGAAGGAATTATCGTAGCAGCTTAAGTTATTGGGGAGACCCTTGCCGTTACGACCTTCTGAACCGGTTCCGTAAGAGAAGGTAAGAAGTGGGACGCCATTTGGGAGGATCGAGTATTCTGTACAGAACAATTAGAAAATATTGGAGAAGATGGTGGCCGGACGAGGTCATTTCTGGAACCGCAATGGTGCGGTCTCAAGTTATGAGACAGTAGAGAGGCTGTGTGAGTCAACCTTGAAGGTGACAGGCTGTGATTGAACGAGAATCAGAAACATTGGTAAGCACGTGCAAGTAGTCGCCATTGGTTCAGCTTTGCAACATGCCCCCAGAGTAGGGTCTCTAATGAATGACAGAACCCTCCACACAACCCCAACGCTCTATCAACTACAAGATATATTTCAGGAAATATAAACCAGGCTCTATGGCACATTTTCTGATTATAAAAAAAGGTCTTTGATACTGTCAACCGCGATGAACTCTGTAAAATCATGCTGAAATACTGTCTGGACACCATTTTACAGACTCAGGCTACATTACAAGCGAAGACAAATCGTCAAATATTCACACAATATAAGCAGATCTAGAATTTAAGCAGTTGGTTTGAACTTATTTTACCCTCAACCTTATCAGCTCCCCTTTGCTGATCGAGTCATAGATATAACGTACCAAGTGTGGTTTGGTTTTCAAAAGAACTCTAAAAGCTAAGCCACCATGTTCGATGAATATTTTCACATGGCATTTTAAACAGATCCGAAAACTACAATGCTATAATATATAGGAAGAGCATTGTTATTGGATAAAAATCAATTAAAATGAAGACGAAATCGTGTACAGTTACGTTTGAATAGTAGGCCAGCTATTTTCGATGACAATTGACACAAATCAATGTGTTCAAGCAATTAGATAAAAGAGCACACAGTCAATAAACTCCTTGGGCATTTTTATGGAAGAGGCATACCTTGAATGAAGTTTGTGGGATTTTAAGGAGAAACAAAATGTCACTCCAGGAAGAAAAACATACGAATTAGGAAGGAGCGACATGCTGATGAGAGCGTATAAGGGTTCAAAACGCTCCTCATTGTGGGAGAAATCATGTAACGACGGAGGCTACTTTTCAGCACTGCAGGTGTGATCCCAACGCGTATCGACTGACTATAAGCGTTACCCTCAAGAATGCTAGACAGGGGAAACCTTCACAGGCATCATCCTTACGCTTAGGGTTGAAAGAGAAAACGCCTCCTACTAGTGTCTTTCCGATAGAATTGCGATGAGTTGGGTTCGGTCACTGTCGTTCTGGAGGTCTCCTTGTTTGAATTTGTGGCCTTGTTTTTTAGACTACAAGATGATAGTCACTCCAAAACTCGGCTCCACACGTCACCTTTGTCACCAACACGTCAAGGGGACCATGGCTTCTAACAAGTTCCTACTTCAGTAGTTAACATGGCCATGATTGAAGTTGCATACATCCTATCTTCATGTGGACGTTTCGGAAGACGTTTTAACCTGTACCGATCTACTTTGTCCGTCCTTGTTCCGAGAAACAGGTCGTTCTGATTCCGGCAATGGCTATATTCTAGTGAGTCAGTTTTCAGTCCACAAACAGCTCCTCTTCTTCCACCGGCTGTTCACCTAACAGTGAGCGGACATTCCAGGTTGTTTAAGTGAGCGAGTTCACTACAATCGGATAGGTAAGGAGCGGGGTGCGGGGATTAACTATCATTATTCTTTCTTATTTTTTGTTTCGACAGCGTGCTTAGCACGTGAGGAACACGGTCAGATTGCAAACTGCGTGATTATCAACATTTAAGTGCGCCTCTGGCACTTTCCTTCGTCGAGGGGTTGGAATTTTTTGCTAAATAGGGTTGTTATGACATCCCAGATACTTGTCGAGTCATTCCTAGTTTCTAGAGATTGTTGGGTGATTGAAACGGGGGAATTGTGTATCGCTTTCCCGGTAGAGCTTTCTCAGTTGGGTGAGTGGGCTTGTCATCACATAGCTGGTTGAACTTAACTGCCTAAAACAGACTTCATGTGCGTTGATGAACTCTCACCGATCGCTAATGGAAGTCACTCCTCCCATTCTGTCTCGAACGCGTGAGTTCCGTTGGCGATCGGTGAGCGTTCAGCAATTATGCAGTCAACATTTCCGATCGAAACCGGCAAGACAACGAACCAGTGGCTGAAAATTTTGAATGATACTTCAAAATAAAGCGTATTCCTCTCTCTCTCTCTCTCTCTCTCAATGGTTAGAGCGTTGGACTTCTGAGCAACAGGTCGCAGAATCGAGCCTCAGTTGGTGCGCCAACTGGGGTTGAGAAAGACTGGATAATAACGGCTACTAAGCCAGAGATAGCCATTCCAGTCTCCTTGTATCTGTCGTTTTTGTTCATCAAGAGACTTAATACACAACTGAAATGTGTATGGAAAACCCCCTCAGCCACACCCGCAGCTGAGGGCGTAGTCCTCGTGTAGAGCTCAACTTCATCTAGACAGACGAGAACTACTTGAAGCCGAAAGGTCGAACGATTCCTGACCTCGCGGCCTGCGAAGCTACCGGTTATTACTCCAACATGTCTTCAATACCTGTACATTACGTGTGTCTTTTACGGTTCTGACAGACCATCTATCGCAAGAGACGATGTCGAACCCCATATCCCATGAAGAGGACGCAGCAATTATGCGTTGCGTTTGAAGTAATTAATAGTGTTTTGAACTTGCACTGCATCTATCGCACATACTCTCTCTCTCTCTCTCTCTCTCTCTCAAACTCGACCTTCCTGCTATGATGGCAAATCAGTTTAAAAACGACCGGATATGGGTTCCTGTCACATGGGACATGTTCACCATTACATGTAAGAGAGGCTCAGATCTCACGTCACGGAAGAATGCCACCAAATGCAAGTGATGGCATCTACTTACCAACAAACGCGGAGAGACTAACTCCAGGCAAAAGTCAGTCAGCGTGGTTGGGAATGCCTTTAAATACTATGGGAGGCTGTGTAAGCCTTTCCTCTGTAGATGGAATTTTGACGCACAAATAAAATTACGAGAGAGACTGAAATAACCATCTCTGCCTCATTTGCTAGTATCAGCAGTCATAATGCAACTGAAGGTTGCCCAACCCAATCCTTAGATCCGCGTCAGTTGCTCATTAGACATGTGCGTCCAACGTTCTACGGCATGGTGGACAGATTAACTCTCTGGGGGTTGAACTAAGAAACATTCACTTTCAATAAGGATTGAAGTTTCATTAAGTTGATTGCAAAGGCAACACGTTGGTTTTGCTTTTATTTCAGATTCAAAATAGAGGCCTTGTAAGCGGTCGCGTATCGTCAAGCCGCCAATGGGGAAATAAGAAGAAAATGACGGTTCGACCACCGATTCCAACTATCTCCACCATGTGCCACACAGCACGGTGGGGGTAGGGACGGTGAGTTGGGCGTGAATTGGTTTATAGGGTTACTTCACTTGTTCTTCATCTACCACGCTCTCTCTCTCTCTTCCCGCATTCATCTGGGCCCCGTGTCCTGACAGAGTCAATAAGACCGCAGGCGATATCAGGCGCAGGTGGCGCTACGGCATGCCCCCTCTCTCCTCCTCCCCCCATGTGTAACATTTGTTTATTCCCGATGCTAAGCCGTGATCTGATCCCCGCGTTGGTCCAGCGTGATCGGTTGTAGTGGCACGAGTAGGCAATGAGCATTCCAGCCTCTCTCACCTTCCTCGACATTCCTCCCTTAATGATTAGTTGTCATCACCTGACTGCCTAAAGGTATTGTCGGCTGTAACACCGACGCTCTACGAAAGGAACAGGCTCCGAGGTCTTGTTAGCGTAGACGCGGTGCGTAATAACATTTTGTTCTCATAGTTAAAATCCGCTGTTACGTGAAGGTACCAAAAGCAACAAAGACCGATGCGGCTATCCACAATGAATGGTTAAGTCCCAGGAAAACATAAAAAGACCGAGTAAAAGACTCGGTGGCCGAAAGTACTAACAAACTTGCCAAGAATCTTGGAAGTGCGCCATTAGAATTTTCTTGCTGAATTGGTTGAACGCATAAAAATGGGGTAAAGGAGATATTTGACATGATTACTTATGGACCGTAAGCATGAGCATGCACGCAGGCAGTTTTAGTAAGACTCTCCTAACGGACTCCAGGAAGTACGTTTAACAAGGGATAGTCCAAAACACCTCATCAGGCAGCCAAATCTGTTGTTAATCGTATCAAGCACCATGTGCTGAAACAAAGATTCGGGCACAAACCATGAAGGGTACATCCTTGAGGAGATTATTACACCGACTGCAGTTGCAAGAAGGCCCAGTGCGCTAAGGGTGAAATAGCAACCGCATTAACTCCTACAGACTTTCAAAAACACTAATAACCGTGCAATTAACGAGCTTGTTGATGGCCGCTCTATGCGGATGTTTAAGGGTGGGTTTGATAGCGGTCAAATTAAGAGACGAAAAGTAGTGGGATGGGACACGTCATATCAAATTACGGAAATTAACTTCAATCAAAATTTTAAAAAATGGCAAAACGTATGCACCAGAGCGCCTGTGCATGCATTTGCAACCTTGAAGCTCAAACAAAAAGAAACTTGTTAAGTAAGTTCAAGTGTAAATTTTCGGCAAATGAGCAGTGTGAAGAGAGGATAGCGTATTATGTTGGAGGGAGCGGTACACATGGGTTAGTATCAATAACCGAAATTTCAGATAGCTTTCCCTGTAGTCGCATAGTTGCATGCTCTAAAGTTACACTTACAGAGGACAGGATTGAACTACTTGTAATGTGAGGGTGCGGGAAATAGGGCCTGTCGCATAATCGGGAGTGCCGACGCAATCAATGGAAGAAGAAGGGTCGATCGGGCTGGGAAAATGCCGGTGGCGTTGGGAGATGCTGACAGGCAGCTACATCCAAGATGTAGAAAACTGCGTGTTGGTATCACGTCGGGGTCATCAGTGCCTAGAACGCAACAACGCAAAACTTAGTTAACTCTATGTTGGAGGAGTGACCTGCAGGTGTTCAAGTATCAATTACTGTGACCGGCGGAAAAAGGCAGTCAGCACGTAAGATAAATACTTCATATTCAAATCACCTGAGCACCAAGCGCATGTTGAGAAAGCACGTATCTGTATACAGCATCGTGACGGGTGCTTTATAACAACCAGTGCAGTTAAGGCAAGACGACCACACTGTTAAATGTAAAATTCGGGCACCGCGGCACATAGCCAAGGCAGAAGAGTTCGGTTATCGGGACTACGGGACTATGGAACCCGCGAACCACGTGCTTTTCTGTCGTGAGGTAGGCCATGCACAAAGTATGAACCGAGACGCGAAAGTTGGCCTCAATCCTCTTTACTGCCAAGACCGCTTAAAGCAACCACATCAGGAGTAGTCTTCCAGTCTTTCCGTCGTTATTTCCTTGCCATAATTGAACCAGATCCGATAGAGTACTCCTGACGTTTCCCGTGTCAACAGATCATTCGGCCCCAGCACCTGACGCTTGGATTTCCCTATCGGGTTGTGCTCAACCCAACTTCCAGCGGCGTGAAAAGACGCTAACGGCTTTCGAGACATTCTTGATGTACGGGAGCGCTTGGCAAAACACGGAAGCGGTGATATTTAGCCTCCCGTGTCCCATTTTTATTAATCGGACAATCAATAGCCCTTATATTCTACGAAGTTGGCGAAAGACCCACAGAACTGGAGAATAGGCCCTTGCTGAGTCTAAATTCTTCTGAAGCGTCGCCCCGACTTAAGTCTGACGGACTTATTTGGAAAGACAGCCTGTCATTATTCTGAGGCACACCCTCATAACTAGGGCCACATTTCAACCTCCCCTACACTGGAATAAGCGAAGTTCCAGCTTCACCAGTAGTCCAGTGTAACTCAATCCGGTCCTGTGTACACAGAACTGCATACAGGCCCGGCAGTTGCCATGGCCCATAGCCACCAAACCAGCCGCCCGCATATGTATGCCATTCCCGATGACAACCCTCCGCCTTGACACTGATTAAACGACGCTCGATGCACCTTTGTCCTCCTTCTACCCCCTCCCCCACCCTCTTCCTTCCGCCCCATAGGCTCAAAAAATTGTCTCTTTAATAGGTGAAGCTGTTAAAATTGCTCCCCCAAGTCAAACTTCAATATTCAAGGCAAGCAATGGGCGAACCACTCGTCCAAATTAGGGCAATATATGACCTCCGGGGAGCAGCAGCAGTGTACACAGCCTGCTGCCAGAGCGAGAGGGTATATTCGCCCTGTAGTGGCCGAGGGCGTTTAGGGCAGAACACACACTAGTTTTCCGACTATGTAAACTCCGCGCAGAGTTCTTAAACACCACATCAAGCAGGTTTATATGGACACAGTAAGTGAAAGGGGTTGAGGGGTATGACATCTGCGTTGGTTTATAATTTCCTCTGAAAGTAATCGCTAACTTGCAGTCTGAATAGACCTTATTACGCACAGATAGAAAAGTTTTTTTATGAGTATTTGGGCCAGCGTCAATCAGCTACAGCGCAATAGCCACGTAGTAGTCATTAAACCATCGAGAGACCGAAATTCGACAGAAATATTTGTGCCAATGTCCATCGGCCACTACGGGCTAACCGCGTAATATTCAAAAGCTTCGAAAAGGCAATCAGCAGTATAAATTATGAAATTATTCGCCATACTGGCAGTACAGGTACCAGCTAAAAACGAGACACGTATTTCGGTGATATTCTGCAGCAGCATGGCATACCTTTAAGGAGTTCAGCGCGTCAGTAGGCCTCCCAGCAGTCCCCGTTTGTTCTCTGGTTGATACTCCACTGGCGAGCTGAACCACTCACAGCTGTGCCATAAAACAGCAGAATATCAGCGAAATACTTCTCTGGGGTTTTAGCTACGGCGAGAACATAATATGCAACCCAACTCTGAGCACAAAGGATATGGCAGTGTGTAATATCCGATCGTACTACATGCCAGCGTAATCCTTACTCTCAACATTGCGCTCGTTAGCCTTAGCATTCGTTACTGGGTTAGAAGGGTAACATAATATTTCGTTGGCAGTAGGAGAACCGAAGTATCGGCTCAAATGGTAACTTTCCAAGTGGAAATGAAAGATCGCACAGAGCGAGCCTCATTCTTACTCCCGTTAAAGGTCCCAATAAAAGTGGGTCCCGTCAGCTAGGAATGATATCGCGCATATTGGTCGGTCTGAGGTAAAGCCAACGGATCTCCGAAATCCCACATACTTTTCAGAGAAACAAACTATTGTACGAATCTACCATCCCGGCAAAGAATGCCAACCCTAACGAAAACAATGAATTAGGTTGGCGCTCTCCTCTTCTTCATTTAGCCCCATCAGCAAAATTCCTGTTACCATCGGTCCCATATTACACGCTGACCCATCATACGTTCCTTGATTTGGGTAACATACTAATTTTCTGCCAAGATTTTTTTCTTGCGGAAATGGACCAATGAGGTAGGTTGGACAGGTAAGGTTTTGTCACAGTAAGTACTTTGCAGTCATCATTCCCAGCCTTAAGCAACGCGGTCAGATTCTTTGGGCCTTAAAACCCCATGTTTTTTGAAGCGGAAGACGGGTGATCGTTCGTTGGCACGTTGCCAGCACGACCACGAATACAGGCACGTATTACGAGTGAATAAATCATCTTATCACCCAATGATGCGGGGGAGTGTTCGCTATCGAGGCACGAGTGAGGAAAACACCCGATGCCTTGAATCTCTTGGTATAATTCAACTTTCTCTAGCAGAAAATAAAGCCAAGTTTGCGCATGTCTGCTGGGCACTTCGTGCAAGTCGAAGATGTGAAACACTTTCACTTGGAAAGCGTTTTAAAGTCATACATATGCTCGTATCCTTCAGTGTCCTCCTTAGCTGTAATTGTATCGGTCATAGGCCTCAATTTTAAAGTACTCCAAAACACTCTTCTACAAATAACCTTGCATTAATCATGAAGAGAATACGGTGTTACTTTCAGATGGTGCATAGTGAATATCGGTTTGTCTACGAAGTAGGCGGTTGCGCGTTCCGGCAAAAAAATTCAACCAGTTAACCTTGTTGCGTCAGGGTTGTGTATTATTCGAAAGAATGTTTCTTCTTTAGAAAGCCTCTCTCACATATTTTCATCTGGCGTTAACTGTTTCCAATTTTTTCAGGTTTCAACGTGTTTTGGAACCTTTTATCGTTTTCGAATGCGATATCACCTAGTTGGTTCGAAAACAACTAGGAAAAGGGGATAGCCTGGCAGAGCGAGGTCGGGACTAAGAGGTAAATGCGTCAGAGTTTCCCAGATGTTGTGGAGGTTTCTATGCACCGTCTGACTTTGTTCGAGTGCTTCGTAATTGATTGAGCTTTCCCAACCTCATTTCACACGAATCAAGGTCTTCTGAGGTGCTGCATACTCATTTCAGTTCAAAATGCCGAAAGATTTGCTTAAAGCAGTAATTAAGAAGATTGGAAATTGCCAAAAAGACAAACCTTGTTTTTTGCTCACGAATACCTTTTTGTCACAAAAAAATTGGCAGCTGATGCGTGCAGCGCTCCAAAAAAAACATGTGACACCCACGCTGCAAACCTGTGCGCTTTTCCCAGGCACTCAAAATGATTTAAGATGTCTTGGTAGTGTCGGTGCAGTTTTTTGCCAATGTTTCAGTGCATTTCCGATCTTTTTATTCGAAAAAATGCACTCGGACGTTTCCCCTCGAGGCTAGTCTGTCATCCGGAGAGAAAGCTGCCTCTGATCTCAAACGTGCAATTGTTGGATTTTGCCAGCAAATATCGACCTGCTTTTTAGGCATTTCGCCCTCTCGTCACGAACAGTTTTGACGGTTTTACCACGTTGCTGGCAGACGAAAAGAAGCAGGTGTTAAAATGCTCGTTTTTCGCAACTTGACACTTGACTTTTTAAACCTACAAATTGAGATATATTAAGCGCTACAAACAACCGGAGATAGTAACCTTGTAGAGTTAAAAAATAGCTTTCGAATGCTACGCAGCGCCTGCCACAGCAAAGCAAGTTGGCAGGAAATAATTGTTGATACTTAATCTCCTCAGAAATTAATCACCAACTTCGATTAAGTCAGCCGGAATAAAAAAAGTAGAAGCCAAATCCTTAAGTTGAGATGAATATTTGGATCGAAATCCATCGGCCAAGATGCCAGCAGTAGTATATCTGCAGGTTATATGACACCCATGGACAAACTGAAACTCTCAAATCTTTGTAATACACTGGAAGAATTCAGCAAAACAATTTTCTGCGCTTTCTGCTAGTACATGCGCCGTTACTATGATGTAAACTGTAAGCTGGAAATAATAGCATTTGAAAAAAAAACTGAAAAGACTTTAAAGACAACCTTATAATTTCGAATTGACCAAAGGGACTGGAGGAGACTCCAAATACAGTAGAGGTGTTAGCACGAATCTAAGAGCTGCTAAGTGGTGCGGCCACCTGAAAGCAAGAGGTGGCTTTATCTGAGTCCGTGCACATAACGCCGGGCACAGATGGGTGAGGGAAGAGAGAGTGTGGTAGCTGCAGCGCACGTCTAATATCACTAGAAACCAATCCACGCGCAGTTCATCGTCCCTGCATCACCATCCATGGAGCACACGGTGTACCTTGTCGGAACCGACGGTCGAACTTTCACAGACCTCAGACGTCTCGAACGTCTGCAAAGGCCAGCGGGCCCACACAGCGTCTGGCGCCAAGTGGTGCGTTCGTGCTTGGCTGGACTCTCAGTCAAAATCGATCCACTGCCCCGCACCTCACCTGCAGAAGAACAACAAAGTCGTTGTGGTTTGCACCCGAAAAGGTAAATAAAAAGGTCACGTGACAGTGGGCTACCTCCAAAGGATTTTTCTACAGTTTCGGACTTTTCAATTGTTGCAGTCTAGACCACCAATGCCCGCCGTAATTTCGGTAAATGGGTAGGAAACTTGCGCGCCCTGCTAAATTTTCCCACGGTTTCGACAACATGGTTGCATTTTAAGCAACACCAGCCTGCCCAGTAGTATGCAAGATGCCTTTTCGGTACACGCAATGGCTCAACTTTGACACTTCTCAGCTGTCGACCAAGGATCTACAGCTGAATAGGTCTGTGTGTAATCACATTATGGCACGGAACATCTGCAAAGGTAATTATAAGTAATAGAACACACTGGATTAGAATAAGGAGGAGGATTTTAATCGGAACCACTACAATAGACTATCCTGAACAGACCTGTAGAAACAAGAAAGGCACTCAGTCGGGTTCCTGGGTTTAGGACAACTACGGCTATCCCAACTGGCCAATCAACGTCAAAACCGATTCAGACGTGCTTTAGCTCAAAGTGACGTGAGGCCTATTCTGCTGACACTCAAGATGCCACTCTCACGACATCGGAAGTGCGCCCTTGTTCAGTTACCAACTTGTTCAATTTTTTTAGCCAATACCCTCTCCCCTCCCCCTCCCCAAATGGCGTCCAAGTTCAATTCGGAATCGGGCCTGAAGGTCGTAGTAGTGAGGGTCGCCCTAGAGCTTAAGCTGATGGACAGTTGGACAAACGGTTACCTCCCCCCGTTCCCTGAGACTCACGCGCGGCCTCTAACCACAATGGAAGGCTTATTCTGTGCCAAAAATGGCTTCCAGCAAAAAATCAAGCTGCAAACAATTATATGCGACTATACCGTCAATAGATAATAATTGTTGATGTACTTCCTTGTGAAACTGCATAACGTCTCACCTAAGTTTACAGTTTTCTTATAACTTTGGTCATTTTTATTTGCCTGTCCACAGCCAGCCCCACGCCCCAGCGGCAACTTGCGCATTAATTAGTTTGTAGTGAAGCCGACGTGCATAGCACCCACCGCACTCTCTCCTCTCCTACCACTCTTTCTCAAGGAGTAAGAAAATTTAAATACGGAAAGGTGGCAATATGGCTTTATGGATGCGATAAAAGAAACAGATTTCAAGAAGCAAATTATAAAAATAGCATTTGTGTCATTAGCTTGTCATCCTTGTCAGTAGCTTGTATGCCAGCAGGGTGTTAAAAAAACAAACGCGCAATTTGCAAAACTGGAAACTGCGAGTAGAAAACGGGCTCAATAAAACAAAAACCAAGGGCATTGGTTAGATATTTCAGGTGAACTAAGCCTAAGCGCGCGACGACCAGTCGAATTGAAGAAAGTAGGAGGAATATATCGCTAAATCCATCTCTCGTCATGCCCGCTACTGGAGGCATAATTGAAGTTGACAACGTTGATAGCGTAACCCCTAATTTATACCGAAAGTCTAACCCTAAGCTACACCTTTAACCCTTAACCTTAGCCCTAAAAAAATATATATACCCTACTGACATCACTTATGGGACGCCTGGCGGGGAATGAGCGGAAAGGGAGGGGGGTTCACTTAAGCATAAGCAGCTATTCCTTAGAAGTCAAAAAATCAGTGGGGCCACATATCCTATCGTTAACTGACGAAAGTCTATAAGTTTTTATCGTCCAAGGCTACATATACAACAGTTCTACCATAAATTCTGGCGCGGTCTACCATGTACCCCGCATCAGTCTGGGCGCAGGAAGGGTGACTTGCGCGTCAATTCACTTATAGTGATAGTAGACTTGCACTGCATCTACCGTACCCTCTCCACCCTCACCCACCTAAGTTCGGTGTTAGGAAAGAGTCGAAAAGACCAGAGGCGGCATCGGAGGCAGGCATGGCACTAGCCTGTGACTATGCAACCTACGACGCCCCCATGTATGCATAACTGATGGATGCACACCCCAGTACGTAACGCCTGCCTCACCCTGATCGGTCATCGTGCGCAGTCTGTCTTAGGGACACCGAATATGAATACCAAAGTTATTACCCTCTTAAGGCACGCGGGCATGCACGCTGTCAATAAGAACGTTTGGCGAAAATAAAATAACCTGGGCGACTTTATAAAAACTTTTGCAAACCTTTTGAACTGAAAGTTGATGTATTTCTCTAAATAATGTTCGTATAAAATCTGACAGGAAAAAAAAAACAGCTCAAGGGGAGTGCACCAAAACTACGTTTCGGGCTTCGGTTGTTTCACCTCCTTCAGGACAGACAGCGATAATCCACAACTAAGTAAACGTGTAAAGGGAAAGAAGGGTAATCTCACCCCGGTTTCTTAATTTCTCTCAAGAGTTCTTCAATTCCGCCCTCAATGGTCACACAGCTAGGAATAAGACGCCCATGGTTATTTCTCAGACAAAGGCCATTACTTACCAGGGGAAACCTAAAAATTCCAACAACTTCTGGGCTTTTCGGCTACGTCTGTGCGTCCTACAGTATAGCATCACTACCTGTGAGGGCTGTGGTTTCGTAAACCCAAACTTGAGTTTAAATTCATCGTCAGGCAGCAGAAAGCCAAAAAAACAATTCATCCACTGCACAGGTCTATAAGCATTTTACTGGGAAAATTCCTTACAGGGCACATTGTACGCACCGGACAGCCAACCCGTTTGCAGCAGTTCCGTTTTGTCGCGTACATCAATTACGATGGGGGATAAGGTGGTGGATATTCTGGCGAATTTTTCCCAACTCATATGTTTTTCGTTCGGTGTAATGAGTCCATGAAACCGGTCTAAACCGAAGTTTGAACAAGCGGGGATTATGCGGTTACTGAGGTTATCCTGAGGAGTCTCGGTATGATGTAATCTGAAAAGGACGGATGCCGCCGTAGTGGAAAGCTGGCACGCGAACCGCAAGGGGCGATAGATCGATACGACGCGTGAGCACATTTCGAAATGCCCCGCAGTTCGCCTCTCACACCGTTTTATAAACCGCCAGCGAAGCCACTAATGAAACGCCTCATTGTGGTGAAGAGCTATCTGGTTGGTTAGAAGTTGACCAATCAAAAGTTAGTCAGGACATGTAAGCTAGTGGCACAAAAACATAATGACTCCTAGCACATTGATTTAAAAAACTGACGAATCCTGTTCCGCTACAACCTAAAAGAAACCTTGTCTACCAGTTCAGTTATGCGGACTCCGTTGTGTGCTACAAAGGCGTAGCCTCTACATTTCTTTCCATTTAGGGTTCTGAACACAAAGGATGCTCCTTACAAAGGAAAGGTGAAGTTCGACCATTGAAAGTCCACATGCCGTCAATTCGGAACACTCGGTTAGTATGCTTTCACCCAGAGGCTTGGACATTTTGCAACGAGGGAGGGGAGAGAGAGAGAGACCATCAATCCTGCAGTGAGCAGGAGGAACCAGATCATTCGAACTACCATCCATTAAAATTGTCTTATTTTTGGGGTTTGGTCTTCCCTAGCTCGATTAATGTGTGTTCCAACGGACATATGTGTACTGGGTAAAACATTTTACGAACACACTCGTGATCCAACATGGAATTCTTTCTGCAATAGCACGGGCATTTTATTAAAATTTCGGGGTTAATCCTAAACGTTATTCGGCTGGACACTTAAGGCCACGGGAAGTCACTATCGTGCAAAATTTAAATAACAGTAGTAATTTGTGCTGTGTTTCTCGTTGCATTGACCATTGATGATCATCACTTATAAAACAGGGAAGGGCGCTTTATACCAGGTTTTGAAAAAAGAAAAACTCAATCCTCCCTTAAAGTAGACAAGACTGATTTTTCACTTCATTTTTTAGATGCACCACCAAAAGGGTAAAAGGTCTCTACTCCTTTCGGATTTTAATTAAACTCAAGGTTTTATTGTCACTTAAATTTGCGGCATTTTGAAATTTCATAAAACCCACAACATTTCGAGCGTCGGTTTCGATGATGTCCAGCATATGCTCCACAACAGGGTGGTGCAGGGACGTTGACTTGCGCTGGATTATAGTGAGAGGAGACTTGTGATGCATCTACTTCACTCGCTCTTCCACTCTCCCGCCTGGGTTCGGTGTCAAGACAGAGTCAAGAAGAGCAGGAGTGAGAGACGGCGCAGGCCCACTCACGGTGGTCCACCTCAAACAAGGGCACAATAGCGAAATGGGGGAGGGCGTGGCTCGGATCCCCGCTGAGTGGGAGGGCCATAGAAGCCACAGTATGAAGAATCCAATGCAGCCTGCCTCTCATTTATTCCGTTAGCTGGCAGTTTTCCAAGCCACGGCTTTTAGCGCACCGCGATAGCTTCAAACGCGTCAGCTTGTTTACAGTGAGGAACATGCGCTGAGCCGTCAACCTCATTCTTTCCCCCACCCCCAGAATCAGGCCACCGTCTGAACCGGTCAGCTGTCTGAGGTGGAAGTGGGCGCAGTGATAAACAGGGCTGGCGAACCCGTCTGCACGTGCCACAGCACGACCTGTCCCCCTTGACACGCACCAGGATTACCAAACCCAAGATGTAAGAAGGAGCCATCGCCGTCTGACTCCCAACACGACACATTTCACAACGCATTCTTCATTCGTCCAGTAAACTTTAAATAGGCAATAGTACTGTTTCTTCAACACCTTTTTTCTACTTAGTCAGTGTGCTACTGTAGAAAAGTGGAAAAATTTTCCCTACGGCTGTAGACAATAGAACACATATTAATGTTTCTTAGTGGCTATAAATGCACTCCTGGCGTCTCTGCAAAGTGCAGTGCAGAATACACGGATGTCCATTCCATACTTTTAGACAACGCCTTGATTTCCATTTGGTTGTCTCAATGTGTCCTGCGTTTTGCTAATTCGAAAAATTGCATGCTCACATGATCACCGATTTTCAATAACTAACACTCTGTTCTGTAAGGAAACCTCGTGCCCAAATGGATTTTGTCGATGGACTTGACGCGATCAGCCAATAATGTAGATTTGAGGACGATGGCCATGGCCCTGGAGCCGCCAGAGCCCTTGCTTACGCATTCGGCTCATCACGTATACCAACAAGCCTCGCTGTTTGCACGAAATAACTCCCCGAAGCACTCCCACAAAGCCTAATCGGCGTGACCTTGACGTGAGCGTATGGGACCACGCAGCAACCTAAATTTGATTGGTCGTGCTCTTCATCACCCAGTTATGTGCCATCTTTCAGTCGATTGAGTCACCCAGGCCTCCGATTTTTGAACTTTTACTGTCATTGATCGCACCTGCAAAGGCCTGAAAAATCCAACTTTTATAAAAAAATATTCGGTGACATTGCAAACAGTTTATTATAAACAATATTTTCACAAATTACATTTGAGTGAAGCGAATTGATGGAAGGAACAGGAGTTGATGTGGTCTTCGGGTTCGGTGAACTCTTTTTTTGAAACTGCGCACAGCCTTTGCATGTGTAGACCGCGGATTGCATAAAATACGAAGAGAGCCCAGAACAGACAAGCACGATATGTGTCAGGACGGCGAGGGATGCAGTACCCTCATAGAGAGCCCATCCTATCGGTTTCCTTCCAGCCCCTCCTCCCACCCCCTTCCTGACAGTTCGACCGTCGATTTCGACGAGGTCCACCGTAAGCTCCACACCAGGTGGTGCAGGGACGGTGACTTGCCCGTGAATTAGTTTTAAGTGATAGTAGTCTTGCGCTGCAGCCACCGCACTCTCTCCTCCTCCCCCACCTGGACCCGGTGTCAAGACAGAGTCAAGAAGACTGGCGATGGGAGAGGGTGCAGGTGGCTGGCGCGGCCGGAGCCACCCCTGGGTGTACCACGACACCTGGCTCGGACCCCATGGAGTGGGAGTGCCATAAAGGCCACATTAAGAAGGAGCCATTGCAGCCTGACTCTCAGTCCGCCAGTCAGCCACTACACGCAAAACACACATTGGTGACCCCCTCCCTAATAGGGTCATCACATGGTTTTAGCGTCTTCTGAGCGCTGTGCACGGATCTGTCTTCGCTGAAGCACCGGCTAGGGCAATTCCGATTAACCTTGGAGCAGATCGTAACACATCGGCTGCAAACCAGTAACCAAGATGTGTCACCTGTAAAATCAGGGAAATGTAAATTACCATCGCCTATACCATGCCTACAGCTGCATGTTCAAGGTTGAACTAAGAAAAGCAGAACAACCACTGCAATGAACAACTTCGATCAAAACAAGAAGGCAAAAACCCTATTCACAGACCAGCAGTCAGTTAACTTCAGTTTTATTAAGGGGAAGGTAGGCAACGACTTTGAACTATCTATTGGTTGCAATAGCATTGAGCACTAAAAAGTGCCATCACATAATGCACGTTCAACAAAGAGACGTACGCACAAGTCGCAGGTCGAATCGATGCTCGACCGCTAGCTTACGCAAACACGTGAAATGACTACAAGAAGAGCGACAGACAAAACCATCTAACGTAGGTTCAAATGACTGATCAATCTGCGTAAGCCCAATACTTCCCTTCGGTCCTAGGAGACATTCTCACTTACAATCAAGCCAACTCAGCGGCCCAAACATTAAACCTTCTTTGAGAGCGCTTATTTTTGAGGAGTATATATAAAGTCAAGGGAGACTAAGACGGTCACTGATAGCCTATTAGTTGCCCATGACTAATAAACCGGAAACGGTTACCTCTGTTTCCCTCCCCTCCGTCGACACTTCGAACTTAACTTGATACTGATAGCTGCAAGGACTGTTTGTGTGGACCTCCTAACTTTAGAACTAAGGCTTAATCTAAAGAACACAATGGATGGGCAAATGAACTTTGTCGACAGAGACAAGGGAGACTAGAATAGTCCTTTCTGGCCCATTGGCCATCATCAGTCAGTCATACCCAGTCAAATCGATGTCCAGTAGCAAGTGTCGGCTGAGGAGGAACTGAGTTCGGAAGAGGCCGAATAGGATCAAGATGCTCAAGAATATCGAGCATATGACCAAGAAAATCATCAAGAAGGATAGAAGGGCTTTGTTTTTGGACTGAGTACTCTGGGGTTTCAAGGTCATAGAATCATAAAGGCAAACTGATACCAGTCCTTTAATTCACGTGACAGAAGAGATTAACCAGCACTCGAGCTTGCCACAAAAGGCCTGACAAGCATATCAGCCTTCGGGTATGGGACGCCCTTGATAATATCCGACCCAGTGAAGAAGAGCAGGAAGAAGAATAAGACGAAGAAGAAGAAGAAAAAGAAGAAGAATAGGGTTGTTCGATCACCGGAATCATTTGTTTATGCATCCCACCGTTCGATCTCTTGCTGGAGTCCGTTATCAGAGATAAAAACAGCAACGAAACAAGCAACAATTATAGGAGGTAAGGGTCAATCAGGCATCAGTAAGACTAGCCCTGCGGTGACTGTTTAGAGCTCTTCATACCGGTGCCAGATAGGCATGTCGATGAAATGACTTCTTATCGGAGGTCCAGGCTTCAATCAGATTCTGGTGCAGGCGATTATGTTCGTGGCAATGAACCCCATCTCACAGTCAGCTTATGTTCGTGTATGTGCGAGCCGAGCATGCGTCCAGTCTATCCTATGCAGATACGAGGACAGATTTCGCATGGGATGCGATACACTACACCCGACAGCTCATTAGTATTTAATTTGTCTTTATCTTCATGACCCTATTGTGCAGGCTAGCTTTGGGTCGTGTGAACTTCCGAGACCTAGTCTCGCAACAATGCGCTCGGTCGCTTCTGACACGATCTTGATATATGGCATCGCATGCCATACCGTAGGGGTTGGTTCTGGTTGGGTCCTCCGTGGTCGAACACTTAGACATCGGCTTATGAACGCCTTCAGATAGCCATTCCACATAAATTGATCAGGTAGATCTCGGGCCTCCGGTGCTTTTTTCTTCAGGGGTGTTGCAGTGAGTCAGGATTCATTTGAAGACTGTTATCGCACAGGTTCATTTGGGAGCCAGCGGGGGGTTGATGTGAAAATTGAGAAGCTGTGTGGTGCTCGTCGCCTTCCTGTAGACAGTTGTCTCTATTCCACCGTTGAGACTTCACCAGTTGATTGAAGGGCAGCTACTGATATTTTTCTTCTTCCCTCTTGAATGGTGTAACTGGTAAGGCTGGTTCGATAAGATTATGAAATGCGCTGTCGTACACCAAGGACCAATTAGAGACGACCGAGCACATTGCTGTAGGACTAGGTGCCAGAGTTGCACACCGGCCCAAAGCTACCATGTGCAGTAGAGTGAATGAAAAGAAAAGACGAATTAAATCCAAGTTATCATTTGGATGCATTGTATTGCATCCCATGACTAAGCTGTCCTCGTAACTACACCGGACAGACTGGACGCCTGCTCGACCCACACATGCAAGAACATAAACTGGCTCAGAGACGGGGGGATGGATTATCACGAATTAACATCAACACCTATGAAACGGATCACAAGGTAATCGGGCCAAGAAGGTAAGCGTCTACGACAGAGAGAAGACAAGCCGCGAATTGATTGAAACCTGGACCTCCGACGAGAACTCACTCATTCGAAATATCGTTCTGACACCGGCCTACAGAGCCCTGGACCACGCCTCCAGACAAGTTTTACTGATGCTTTATTAACCCCTATTCCCTATACTGTTGCTTGTTTCGTTGCCTTTTTTATCTCTCAAATAAATAAATAAATGATTCCGGCGATCTGACAACCTCTGTCTTCTTCCGTTGATGAACGCTCACCGATCGGTGACGGAACTCGTTCGTTCCGCTCTGCCATGGGGCTCAATCTCAAGCCCCACCAACAGCTGAACAGCGCCCAGGAGTAGTCGATGTAGTATTAGTATTGAAAGTATAAGTAGAAGTAGTAGTAATAGTAGTAGTAGTAATAGTAGTTGTATAAGTAGTAGTAGTAGTAAAGGTAGATTAACAAAGCTGGCAAAGACAAGGGAGACTGGAATGGCCATTTCTGGCTCAGTAGCCGTAATCAGCCAGTCATACCCAACCCCAGGTGGTGTACCTTCTGAGGCTCGGACCCGCGACCTGTTGCTCAGAAGTACAACGCTCTAACCATTGAGCTATTTCAGTTTTATTTACTGCATTCCTGATTTGAGCGTACCACTGACCAAGACCGGTGATTAGCAACCAAAACAAGTGCGCATAGGCGTTCATTGAGTAAATGGGCTTTTTGAACATCTGTTAAGGTTAAGTGGGTCACTTTGTAGGGTGGGATAGAGTTGTCCATTCGCATCATCTGACAGCAAAGGACATAAAAGGGCTGTTTGCAGCGACAAGCGGGTCACTTTGCTCCGATTTCGGTAACTTATTCTTCGTTCTTCGTATTTATAAAAAAAATATTGAATTGTGCATTATCTGCGAATCTAATGTGATTTTTGCGAGAAATGTTTTTTCGAAAAAAATAAGGGCATTATTTATCTATTTCAGTAAACCACTGATCACCGGTCGATTTACGATGACTCTGTACCTGGATGAGTGAATGGTATGGGTGATGATAAAATTAGTTTTCCGAACTTTTCAATAGTTTTCACTTTGCAGTTTTCTATCCACGTGCAAACGTAGATTCGACCTTAGGGCGTGAATGGATAGGTCTCCTGTTAAATTAAGCATTCATGCCAGTAACCAAACCGCCAAGAGTAAATCGAAGTCTGGGCCTCGGATGAGAACTTCAGTTAATCGAAGTATTGATCTGGCATCGGTATACAGAGTCCTGCAGAGTTACCTCCAGGTTTGCGTCACTGGTGTTTGATTGACTGTCGCTTGTTGTGCTGCCGCATTTAACTCTGACTGCGGTCTCCTGTGCGGGTTCATACGCCTGGAAGTATAATCGTGTGTTTCCGGTGGGTGAGCACTCTTAGCCTTCGTTACGTTTGCATACACTGGCTCTCAAACATCCCCCTGCAGCTTGGAACAACAATCCTATTTATAAGTGAAGTTGATTTACCCATTAGGCAGATAATTAAGGGTCCAAATTGTCAGGACATATGAAGAAATTTAGACCAGCGTCTAAATGGTGCATTTCTACACTAACATTTCTTTCTTCAGGATCTGTATGCCATTGCAACTCCCAGTTGCAGAACCTTTTCTGTCTGAAATTTGAGACAAATATTCCGATCAATGCCTTATAATAAGTTATGCTTACTGAACATTTAAGCTTTTGGCGGTCTCCATAATTACACGCTAACTCACAACGTCCCACGAAAATACAGATTGAATTGTTTGGCCGAAGTATCTCCAATTGCAATGGGTGCTCGGATATTCCATCTCAGAACAATATGAAAATTTTATTTATTATGTACATTCGGTCTTACATGTTCATGTATACAACACTGCGAAAAATATGATCAGGTTAGACGCCGCCTTAATCAAATTTGAAGTGAGGTGATCAACCATTCGCTTCGTCCTTCTTCAATGCTGCTGTTCCACCACTTAAACAAATGCAACTAAAGGCATCCGAGCAAGAAATGGACGAATGAAGCCCTGTAGCTTACCCTGGGATTCCAAAATACTCCAGCTTCTTTCGGGCAAGCCGACTCTTTCGGTTGTGGTTGCAGTAGAGGACAATTTTCGTATCTTTATGGGGCTTTCTGCAGCCGTAGTTTTGCAAAAATTTGTCTTCCGGCAGCAGAAACGCATAGAAGAGATCATCTACTGCAGAAGAGGAGGAGGAGGATGGTGATGTATACACAAGGCAGATACTTACGGGGGATGTTTATAGCGTTCTTGAGGAGTCCGTCTTCAAGCGCTTCGTTCTCACTTCGCACATCGATCACCACCAACTCTGACGGTGAACTGCAAGCCTGCAGTTGTTTCAGCTTCGCCCAATTTACTTCGCTTTCACTACTACCGGGCTTAGGGCCCCACTTTTCTGGCCAGAAAATAGCTCAGTGAGGTCTTTAAAGGCACATACCAGAGTTTTCTCTCTGTTTGAACGCGTTGACGGCGAGCCAACGCAGAGACTGAACAGGGAACTGACTACAGAGAGCAGCGATCCGTCTCTGTACAAGTAGCATGCGTAATTTCACGTGGTACTTTCCTTTGATGGAGGAAGCGTTGAAGTTCGTCGGATTATATATTCAGGCAGGATTGACAAGAGATCACAAGGGCCTGATCATGTGCTCCGAGGGACACACCCGGAGGCGGCACAGTGGGGCGTTGTTCATGTCTCACATTCAGATGAAACTGACAGATGATGTGGCGATCGCGTGGAGGTTCTCTCAAACCCGTTTCCAAAGTTCTGGCCTAGTATGCAAGGTGTCTTTGTGTTTAGCCGTTTGAACTACTCAGCAGTATTCATAGAGAAAGTTTCCAAAACCATTAAGACACCTTAAAGGTGCAATATTTAACAAATCAGACCTTTAAGTGAGAGGTGTTAAGCGTTTCTTGACCGCAAATAGTCAAAGCACCTTAGAAAACTTCGGCTGACACAGCCAAATCCAAATCACGGCGCAGGTAGGCAAATCGGCAGAATTTAGTGATGTGTTAGGACACAATCATACGATGGCTAACGACGAAATATTGCTAAACTGCAGGTCAAGGGGTGTGTCGACAAACACCGGACTGACTAGGTTGGCTTTGTTTACAGTTGCATGTAAGATATGCAAGTTATGCAAGGGTTCTTAGATTTTAAAGTTCAACTCGTCCTGTGGCTCACTTCACATCCATTAAAGAAGAATAATTAATGTCCACGAGTTGGGCGTTAAAATTTCATTATAGGAGTTTCTGAAAAATTATCAGTAATTCTTAAAATTGATTTATGGGCAGTGATTGTTTGCCGAGTCAGTAAGGCACCACTTTTTGGATTAAGCGTAAAGGCTTTATTTTGAAAGGTGGTAAAGTTTGATAAATGAATCGAAAGTGTGCTTTGATCAGCTTGATTCACCTTGTATGCAGACGTTCAGCTAATCGGCTATAAAGCCACGGTACAAAATTTCGCTGTATGTAAAGAGCAAATTTTCCCATATTGGTGGCTCGCACCTCCACAGATGCTAGCAAACGTTATCGCAGTTGTTTCCGGCTGTTTTTTGCGTTTCCATAGACTACACGACAGGCTTCCTTGGCATCCACATGATGCACAGTGCATAGCAAGTGTGGGAGAATATATGCCTATCCTTCCCCCAGTCATTTCTGCACTAGTAGCGATTCTTTCGATCAATATAACCTGCTTCAATGGAGCACAGGAAGATATGTAGTTAAATGGACTTGAAGTGGCTAAGATTAATGTGGTAACTTCGAATGTCCTTCCGAAATAGTAAATACTTAACAATGATACTGAAGTGAATGCTGTAGCATGTCACATGATTGACAGGGTTTATAGCTTGAGGATGAAGAATTATCGATGTGAGTGCTTCCAAACTCGATGACCTCTGTAGACAATTGATCGACTTCCGCTCGAACATACACGTGCGTCCAGCTAGTACTTACTTGTACTTGTTACGGCTGCGATAATGCCTGATCTGGCCAGCCTCGATTATGTCACGGATTGTGCTCCTCCACGCATGACAATCCGCGACAGCAGACCTGGACAGTTCAATCCATTCTCTTCGACAACGACGGACACCGAATACCGAAGGTCCAAGAACAACTTCCATGTCCTGAAGAACTGTGTCGAGCCAGGTTTTGAGCTGACCCCCTCTTCGACGTCTCAAATTGGGTAGTGGAGTTGGTTCAAGGGCAATAACACTGAGCTCGTAAGGTGGGTGACGAAGAACGTGTCCAAACCACCTCAGTCGTCCTTCTTAGGTGGCTTTGGATATCCTTACGATATTTTCGCAGCGATTGCGGACTGTCTCATTTGAGACGAAGTCTGGAGAATGGTCCTCAGGCCGTGGTGATAAAATTGCTCCAGTTTTCGCTCATCTTCTATGCGTGTAGCTCAGCATTCACAACCATAGAGAAGGACAGACCGGACAGACGCACGGTATATGCGAATCTTTGTGTCGATAGAAATGTCGCGTCGGGTCCACAGGCACATTCTTAGTCTTGAAAAAACCCAACGAGCAGGATCGATTCGTGAGACAATGTCATCCTTACTCTGTACATTCGGCAGCAACCTCACCCCAAGGTATTTAAAACTGTCTACCTCTTCCAGTTGACAGCAATTAATCTCGAGAGGTGCTTTTTCCTGGGCAGGGATGCAGCTTGAAAAAAACTTTGGTCTTCCCCATGTTTATGGACAAGTCGGCCGATTTAGCGACTTCATTCACCCGCGAAACCATAGACTGTTGATCACCAAGGTTTGAGACTAGTAAGGTGATATCATCTGCGTAGTCGAGGTCAGCCAACCGGTATCCAGGTGCAAGCTCAACACCGTGTTCTTCATGCAGAGCCTTCCCAACAGGATGGGCGACAAAATACAACCTTGTCGAACGCCAGACCGGATATCGAATGCTTGTGAAAGATTGTTATGGACCAAAACTCGTGCAATGGTTGAGCTGGAATAGGCCTTGATCATGGCGATGATTTTCGATGGTAGACCATCTAGTGCCATTATCCGCCATAAGGATTCACGATGGACGGAATCGCACGCGGCGGCGAAGTCGACAAATCATACGGCTGTTGGTTGCTGGTAACTATGGTGGGAGTCAAGGCTACGCCTTGGTGTGAATATTTGGTTCACACATCCACGCCCAGCACGGAATCCGGCTTGGTTGGGCCTCTTCCTAGAGTCGCGCACAGCCTGGAATCGTCTGAGAAGGACAATAGCGAAGATTTTAGCAGCAACGTCGATAAGAATTATGCCACGGTAGTTTTCGCATCTCGTTTTGTCTCCCTTCCTGTGGACAGGCACAAGGATGACTCAGCCCCAGGCATCAGGAACAACCTCATCTCTCCACTATTGTATAATCGCTTCATGGAGCCAGGGTGCCAGTGTGTTGACACAAGAATTGTAGATTTCAGAGTTTAGACCGTCCTCTCCAGGTGCCTTGTTGTTGCGAAACCTTTTTATGGCAACAGCGACTTCTCCTTTAGAAGGGGGGTCGCATGAAACTGCATAAGCAGGAGAGGGAGGAGACTCTGTTGCACGTGGTAAGGGAGTCCTGGGCTCGGTATCGACATTGAGAAGGTTTTCGAAGTGCTCACGCCAGCGCTAGACCTTGACCGGGTTTTCAGAGTCGTTCAGTGTAGAGCGCCTCCCACTAACTTGGCGGATAATTTAGTAGAGATTTCGAGTGTCACTTACGTTTGAGGCCTGCTATTTCAGCCCAATATTTCTTCTGGTCTTCCCTAGTTAATTTTGCCGTCATCTTTCGGAGTTGGCGGAAGGAAGCATCGTTGCGGGACCTGGCTCGAGCCGCCTGGGCAGACAACTGTAGGGTTCATCCGCTGATCCAATCACTGCGGCGTCGCTGAGTAAACCCAAGGATTGTCTCAGTCGCCCCATAGACTAATGCCTTCAGTTATGACCATTCACTACTGCCTTCTCCGTCTGTTCGTGTAGTAAACCAGGACCGGATTTCTCTGTCCAGGGCCTCAGCAGTACCGGGTTACCGGATTTTGGCGAAATCAAGGCGTCTAGCACGTGACATTTTGGGTACGGATGATAGGTGCACTTTTAAGCGTGTTCGGATGAGAACATGGTCAGACCCATAGGCATTAACAGTCTCGGCACCCCACATCAATTTGCTATCATGAACCCAGCTGCGGAACCGTGAACTGACTAGGATGTAGTCGATCTGAGTGGCCGTATGACCGTCGTTTGAATACCAGGTCAGCAGGGGTTTGTTGCGGTGCCAGAAGCCCGTGTTCGTGACAGTCGGTTCTGGTCAGCAAATTTTAGCAGTCTCTCACCGTTTTCACATCGAGAACTAAGCCCAAAATTGCCAATAAGATGACTATTAGCGGAGTCACAACGACCAGTCCGACCATTCCAGTCCCCAGCAACAATTTACAGATCGCGGCGCGGGAGTCTTTCAGCTAACGCTTGCAGTTGCGAGTAAAACGTTTCTTTGTCGTGCTGTTTGGCAGCAGAACCTGGTGCGTACACGGAGACGATAGAGATGTTTTTGAAGGGACCTTTCAGTCGCACAAAGGCCAGCCGTTCTTTGACTGGTTCTCAAGCAGGCAGTGCACGGTTGGCTTGTTGCGAGAGGGCAATCGCCACACCATGTCTACCAGAAAAATCACGAGGACCACTGTGGTACAGGGTGAAGTTGGAGTTGGCTGCCGGGATCTTTATTTCCAGAGAGCCTGAGTTAGGTATTCGGACTTCTGACCGGCAGCAAACATCTACGTTGTACTGATAAAAGCTACGCCCCATCAGACTTTGGATGCCAGGGTCCAGGAACGTTCGCAGATTCCAGCAAACAATACCAAAGGTCCGATTCCGATTGAGTAGTCCAGCTCGCATACTATTCGCCCGTACCACTGGACTAGGGTTGCGGAGCGCGTCGTTTCCTGCGGACGCCGTAGCATGGATTGTAGTACTATATTTGGACATATTTTCATGAAGTGTCTTGGGGATTGTGAGTATGGGTGGGTCCCCAACAGCCACTCGGATTGTTTTTTTTTCGAGGTTGTCTCCTCTAGCGCTTTGGCTTAAGAGCCTACCCACAAGGCAGCGGGGGTGATTAAACTTATTCAATGACGGTTCACGCTTGCCATATCACAGTTCCGTCATCGGGCTTTGCGGCTTTTTTAAGGCTTTAGGTGTTGCAAACCTCAGCCCGTCACACCCTGGTAGCACTGTCGCTGCTGGACTGCGACTGTTTATTTGCCAGACCCGAGAGTCTGCTTATTTCGCAGCTAACCTTCACTGAAGGCCGTTCCACTATCCGCCACCTGTGGACGCGCCGGGTAGCCAGTAGCTGGGCTAATGGGTAACCCATCATCCCGGGTCACGTCTGTCCAAACGCCACTTTAAAGCACCATCCCTCGGGCAACGCAACCAATCGGATAACGCTTGAACTTGCTCCATAAACATGTTAAAGTAACTGCCACCGGTGGTTCTCTCTCTCAGAGATAACTGGCGGCAGTCACCAGTAATCCTGGCTTCGCCTGCGGCCGCTGTTGCCTAAAACAGTATGAGGGAGGTCCGTGCGCAATAAATGCCTCCCTCGGATGCCTTTTGTCTTTTTCCTATAACCCGGGATTCGGCCTGATAATTTTAGTGCCCAGAGTACCTCCACACCTTTGTGATCCGGACGTGCTCAAACCGACACCGGTCAGCAATGGCAACTCGACCTCACCTTGTGTCAATGGAGATGAAAAGGCAGTCGCAGACACTTTCAGGAATCGAGAAAGACGCTATAGGGTTACGTTCCACAAAATACCGAAACTCAAAAAACGGCAGTACGCGCACACAGACCATATGAACAAACCTGGTCCATTAAACTATAGTTACTGATCTTCCCTGGCAACACTTGGGCGGCTTAACGGTACCAAGGATCTCGGAGTGATGGAACTATAGTTAGACGTTTTTCTTAGTCGTTTGGTTGTGATAAAAATAGGGCCCATTGGGACCAAAAATTTTGACTTTCAGTCCAAGCTTGTGAATTCAGGTATTCGATTACGCCACGGCAAGAATAAATAAATGGTTAGGGCGTTGGACTTCTGATCAACAGGTCGCGGATTCGAGCCTCGGGTAACGCACCACCTGGGGTTGGGTGTGGCTGGGTGATGACGGCTAATGAGCCAGAAATTACCATTGCAGTCTCTCTTTTCTTCGTCGGCATTGTTAATCTGCCTCTACTACTACTACTACTACGACTACTACTACGACTACTACTACTACTACTACTACTACTACTACTACTACTACTACTACTACTACTACTACTACTACTACTACTACTACTACTACTACTACTACTACTACTACTACTACTACTACTACTACTACTACTACTACTACTACTACTACTACTACTATCCGCTGTAAGGCTGCTGGCGGGGCTCGGGAATGAGTCCCAAGGCAGAACGGGACGAGTGAGTTCCGTTAACGATCGGTGAGCGTCCATTAACGAAATTACATCAATTGTTGCAAGGGGCGATCAGATGGTAGACTGGCAGCATCCTTCATAGCACCGTTACGACGGCAGTCTGACTAAAACATGTGTTGCCCTAATGAAGGGTAAACAGGATTAAGAATAGGACGTAGTGTGTTCAAACAAGAGTCCCTCAAAAAATACCATTAACGTAACTGTAGCAAACAAGCAAGAAGAGGGACTAAAAAGGTAAGTAGTCCATTTACAATCTGGCCAGGACCTTGGCCCTGAGTCCAGTGGCAGAGAATATGTTCAATGACGAACTGCACCTAGGTTCAGACAACGAGGTTCCCAACACCGGAGTTGATATATGCAGTCATAGTAACTGTCGTAAGCAGATAAGACGAGGAATTGGAAGGTAGAATAACTTAATTACTATCAGGTTACAGACACCAGGGACGGGGAGGGTGGGGTCGTGAGCCAGTAAGCAAGCGTTTTGACCTCCGGTACGGTGGTAATGTGGCTAAAGATCACGTGCTGATCCGAACTTCACCGGATGGCGTGGCACAAACCTGCAGTTGGGGAAGTTGTTGTGATTGCCTCGGCGTTGATTCACTTTGGATTCAGAGCTATGGACGAAAGTAAATGCGTGAAAAAAGGAAGATGATAACGGCTTGAGCTGCCTCGTGCAAGTCATTAAGGTCATTGTTTAAGCACGGTGCACCTTAAAATAAAACAGCTCTCTAAGAAGTTCTATAATCGGACCTTGAACGCAATTAGAAAGCACCTCCAAAACAATTCGCCTGCCTCAGTCTGTTCGGTCTCCCAATTCCTGGCAGACATCCGAGGTTGGGGATTCAATCGGACGAAGTGATGGTCTCTTTTGACGTGACGTCCTTATTCTCATCCATCCCACCGAGCTTAGCACAAGAAGTCTTGCGCAGGAAACTTGAGGAGTCATACGACGAAATTCAAAGTTCTCTCAAAATTGAACACCTTATTAAGCTATACGAATTTTGCCAAAAGACCCACTTCACCTTTGTCGGAGAAACCTATGAGCAGATCCAGGCAACTCCAATGGGCTCCCCAATCTCCGGCAGAATTGGTCCTGCAATAGCTGTAAAACATCGCTTTTACCCGACAGCAGCCTGTCTTTTGGCGCCGTTACGTAGACGACACATTTGTTATCATGAATAGGAACATGCTGCAACATTTCCAATGATCAACTTAACTCGATTTTCCCCGATATACAATTCACGAGGGAATAAGAAAAAGAGCAGCAGCTCCCCTTCCTTGATGAACTCGTCAGGCGACGTCCCAACGGCAAAATAGAAACGGCTGTCTACAGGAAAGCGACGAACATCACACAGCTTCTCAATTTTCACAGCAACCATCCGGTGGCTCACAAACAAAGCTGTGTCAGAACACAATTCAAGCGCATCCAGACTCATTGCAGCAACCCAGCGGAAAAAGAACGTGAGGCCTGTTACCTCCGCGACCAGTTTATACGGAACGGCTATCCGAAGGCGTTCATAAGCCGATGCCTACGTGTTCGATCGCGGAGGACCAAACCAGAACCAACCTCTACGGTATGGCATGCGATGACATGGATCAAGAACGTGTCAGAAGCGACCGAGCGCATTGTTGCGGGACTTGGTGTCGAAATCACACACCGACCCAAAACTAAAATGCGCAGTTAGGTCATGACAATCAAGGACAGATTAAATCCGAATGAGTAGTCGGGAGTAGTGTATCGCATCCCGTGCCAAAACTGTTTCTGTAACTACACTGGCCTCCATGTGGAATCGCCATGATATTCACCTGAACACCAAACTGAAGATGTACAAGGCCGTCGTCTTGACGACACTCCTTTACGGAGCGGAAACCTGGACCGTCTACTCGAACCAAGCCAGGAAGCTGAATCACTTTCATCTCAGCTGCCTCCGCAGAATACTGAAGCTGAGATGGCAAGACAGGATCCCGGACACGGAAGTCCTGGAGTAGACCGGAATCCTCAGCATCCATGCCATGCTGAGGCAAGTGCCACTGCGATGGAGCGGCCACCTGGTAAGAATGGACGACGAGCGACTACCCAAACTACTTTTCTACGGAGATGTCGCTACGGGTTCTCGTCGGCAGGGAGGTCAAAAACGACGCTACAAGGACACTTTGAAGAAATCGCTGAAGCAACTGCAAATCAACTCGGCGACCTGGGAGGACCTCGCCCAGGATAGACCGGCATGGAGAAGATCAGTGAAGACTGGTTCAGCAATCTATGAGGCCAACCGGATCGCCGCCGCTAAGGCCAAAAGAGCGGCACGAAAGTCAGCAGCGCCCCGGACTAATACCGCCAATGCCCAGGCCTTGCCAACATGCCCGCGCTGTCAACTCATTTTCCGCGCGCAAATCGGCCTGGTTGGACATCTTCGGACGCAATGCACCAACAATCCGACAATTCCAACTTCTACGTAAAATTCTGCCAACCCTCCTTCTGACTCTCCCACCCTCACTCCTGGCATCAATTCCATTACTCCCACCATCATAGAGACCACATCAATCTACTCATCGCCTGCTACCCCCACCACCGCCTTCGCCTTCACTACCACCACCACCACCATCAGCGATGGGGAATCTCTCCTAAGCTGTACTCAATGCGACCGCACATTCACCTCACGCATCGGCCTGGTCGGTCACTTGCGAATACATCGTACAGAGACCGGTGAGCCAGTGCATAGAACACCATCACACAGCAGAGATCGTCGCCTCCACTGCCCTCACAGTCCTCACGCATTCACTCATCGCATGGGCCTATTCGGTCACATGCGCATCCATGACAGCGGAATACACCACAATGCCGACAACACCGATACGCCATTCCGACCCTCCGTTCCTGCCATTCTTAGCGCCCCAGCCACCCCCACTACCATGAATGACATCGCCCCAGCCTCTACCGATTTCTCCTGCCCACACTGCGCCCGAAACTTCAACTCACGCATCGACCTGGTCGGTCACCTGCGAATACATCGCACGGAGGCTGGTGAACCAGTGCCTGGGGCTCCGACATACAGTCGACGCGCCCGCCTTCACTGACTCACTGCTCCCGCACATTTACACACCGCATGGGCCTATTAGGACACATGCGCCTCCACGACAACCTCCGGTTAACCACCGGAGGCTAAGCTACATCAACGCACACTACCTACACTAATACATCGACAACACCCTCACAATCACCATTTACCAGAGTATATCACGGTTTCCTAGAAACCGTGGCTGGGAAGTCTGCCAATCTGACGCTTCCACCAGACCACGCCGTCGGCTCAGTGTATGTGCTGTGTGTGTCGAGGGGCTGACCAGTGGACTGGGAGTCAGACGGCGATGGCTCCTCCATATCCCCTGAGTTAGTGAATCCTGGTGTGTGCGTTATGGGGGCCAGGTCGTGCTGTGGCACGCGAAGACGGGTACGCCGATCCGTCAGCCAATGCGCCCACTCCCACATCAGGCAACTGACCGGCTCGGACAGTGTCTGATAATGGGGGTTGGGGAGAGAGTGAGGTCGACAGCTCAGCGCATGTTCCTCACTATAAACAATCTGACGCGCTTAAAACTATCACGGTGCGCTAAAAGCCATGGCTTGGAAGGTTACCAACTGACGGGTTAACTTGGATCGCGTGGTCAGCCCATTGTGTGTTTTGTGTGGAGTGGCTGACTGGTGGACTGAGAGTCAGGCTGCAATGGCTCCTTCTTAATGTGGTCTTTATGGCACTCCCACTCTGTGGGATCCGAGCCAGGTGTGGTGGTACGCCCAGGGGCGGCTCCGGCCGCACCAGCCACATGCGCCCTCTCCCATCTCCGGTCCTCTTGTTTCTTTGATGACAACGGGCTCAGATGGGGAAGGATGAGAGAGTGCGGTAGATGCAGCGAAAGTATACTATCAATTTAAACTAAATCACGCGCAAGTCACCGCCCCTGCACCACCCTTCCGTGGAGCAAACGGTGGAAATCGTCAGACTTCGACGGTCGAACTGTCATGTTTGTGTGCCCCTTAAACGGGCCACGTGGTAGATGCGTTGGATCAACACGAGGGCCACATCGGGGCATGGCAGGCGTTATTCGGGTTGCGCTCCCATAACAAATGCCGAACATTGAGGTGAGGTGGCACGCCAAGGGGCGGCTTGGACTTAGGGGACCCAGCCGCGCCAGCCACCTGCGTCCTCTCCCGCCTCCGGTCTTCTTGACTCTGTCTTGACACCGGGCTCAGGTGGGGGAGGAGAGATTGCGTTAGATGCAGCGCAAGTCTACTATCACTTTAAACTAAATCACGCGCAAGTCACCGTCCCTGCTCCACTTTCCCATGGAGCATACGGTGGACATCGTCGGACTACGACTTTCGAACTGTCGGCTGACTGGCGGACTGAGAATTAGGCTGCAATGACTCCTTCTTAATGTGGACTTTATGGCACTCCCACTCCGTGGGATCCAAGCCAGGTGTGGTGGTACGCCCAGGGGTAGCTCCAGGCCGTGCCAGCCACCTGCGTCCTGTCCCGCCTCCGGTATTCTTTAGTTGTCATGACACCGGGTTCAGGTGGGGGAGGAGAAGAGAGTGCGGTAGATGCAGCGCAAGTATACTACCAATTTAAACTAAATCACGCGCATGTCACCGTCCCTCCACCACCCTTCTGTGGAACATACGGTGGAAATCGTCAGACTACGACGGTCGAACTGTCATGTTTAGGTGCTCCCTAAACGGGTCACGTGGTAGATACATTCGACAAACACGGGAGCTACATCAGAGCACGGCAGGCATTTTTCGGGTTGGGCTCCCATAACAAATGCCGAACAGGGGGGTAGGGTGGCACGCCTAGGGGCCCCGGCTGCGCAAGCCGCCTGTGCCCTCACATATATGTTTTGATTGCAGAACTCACAACACTCTTCCAGGAGATGTGGCGCCGAGGACAAGTTTGTCAGGATTTCAAAGACGCGACCATCGTGCATCTCGACAAGCGGAAGATGAACCGGCCACTCTATGATGACAGAGTCAAGGAAACCGGAGGCGGGGTCGGGCGCAAATGGGTGGCGCAGCCGGAGACGCTCCTGACCGTTCCGCCATGCCTGCTCCCCACTATGACAACGTAAACGACCTGCAATTCAATCGAATAGAGCGTCTTTTAAAACACGATGCGGACTACAGTGCACAACGTTATTGGATCCCATGAGCGGTGAAAGCGACACACTGGTCCGCTTTTTAGAAAATGTAGATGACCTGAGTACTACTTCATGGGCACATCTTTAACAGACAAAAATTAAGTCTGACAACGGAACCCTCGCCAAAACACTTGGGCTCATGCACCATTAAACAAAGACAACTATAAATTTAGCTTAGATAATTGTCTTCTGGTTTTTTCCATACCCAAAGATACTGAGCGTTACGCCAAGAACAATTCCTTTCCGGTGATAAAAGCAAGTATCAGAAAAAACCGTTTTCTATTCCAAAAAATACTTCAGATTAAGTTAATTTTAATGCAAAGTTTAAGTTAGAATAATCATACCTTCTGCGATTCGTCGGTGGCCTTCTATTGTTCTAAAACAAATGTTGAGAAGGTGTACTGACAAACAACGCACACTAGACAAGTGTATGTCTTGCATGAAGGCTAAGATGTGTGAAAAAGAACACTCGAAATTATACTGCTAATAGGGTTACCGTTTTCGGATAAACAGAAGTTGATGCCGGTTGGCTCAAAGTACACAGGTATGAGGCAATTAAGCAGGCTGTGATAGATGCTTCGGATATAATGTAGCATTGTATGCTGAACGCTTGAAAGGGCTCGAAACATGTCCAGGCAGGGAAGAAACTTTTGCATTCGGTCAATAGCATTATCCGTTGCTGAGATGCCGAGTATATCAACGCAACGGATCAACGCAATGGATCCTATACAGGTGGCCTACCAATTCAGTATACCGACTCTCTTAAGGACCCTTGACGACTGATTTTGACAGAATGAACATCCTAGACGCCGTTAGTAGCTTCCTGACAAGGCAACTGCAAAGCGGAAGGACGTAATGAAGTCAGTTCTTCTATTGGTTTTAACGGCGTGTGGGCAAGGTAGTTAGCACAAAGGGCCTAGCTGCATGAAACAGTTATTTAACTGCGACCACACCAGGCTCTGAGCTCTCACCTGTGGCTCCACGAATATATGTTCAGTACAGTGCTCACGCCTACAGTAGATCGCCTAACTCATGAAATGTCGAGATTGAAATTTGAGGTGGTAGTATAACACACAATTGATGGTGTTATTTTAATTTTTTGACTTGAATGATGCACAGAAAGCCATTTTCTAGTGAAAAGTTATGTTTATTGAATGAAAATCGGGGCCGAATGGAGCCAAATCCGATGTATTCACGCATTTTCCTACGCTATTGAAAGCTACAGAATAACGCTCTTATTTGTGTATGCTTTACTATGAACGAGCACTAATCTAAAACGGAAACATTTTAACTATATCCTTTCATAGAATGGAAAGTTTGGCTTTGCGTTCACAAAAAGCAGGTAAATGCAGGTAAGAGAAATTACATTTTTTCGGAAACATGAGGGCCGATGCAGTCTAGGAAATGCTGTCTTGCAAATTTGTGACGTTTTTGCCATTAAAAACCGTAATAAAGTTTTGTGGCTGTGGTTTTTTTTACCACGCCAACATTTGGGACCGTAAACAAATTTTCATTTCTGAAGCCACGACATATTAAAACGTTTTCAAACGTAATTCTGGATTTGCTACTTTATGAACTCATTTTTTATGCATGCGGGTTCAATATTTTTAAACCAGTATTGCCAGGGTTTTACATAAGGGTACAGAGGAGAAACTGAGATCGGCGTTGCAAAAGCCGGCCTTAATATAGTCGTCAACTTCATTCTCAAGTCACCAATACAGCCTCGGAAAATAAGTCGTTATCTTCGTGCTCGATGGAGTAACAAGAGTGTCATTCGCGAGCTATGTCGCCAGAGTCGTCATACAGAAATGACAATGGCACGCTGAGCAGGTATTTTAGAGAATTCAAGGTATCCCTCGGTTTCAGCGCCGAGATAAGACTAATTAGAGAAACGAAATATTTCGAAATCCTCCCTATTTAGTACGTTCAGTTAGTTCTTCGGCGAATACAAAGTGTGCTATGAGGCAACGTTTTGAGTAGTCTAACAGTTCAACCATTGAGTTCGAAAATGTCCACCACGTGCTTCACAGCAGGCCAGAAGCAAATGTGGTGACTTTCGCGTGAATTCGATTATAGTGAGGGCAGACTTGCGCTGCATCTACCACACTCTCGCTCTCTGCCCCACCTGAGGCCAGTGTCATGACAAAGTCAAGAGCTAGGTCCGACAGGTTAACCTGTTAATACAAGAGAAAATACGAAGCCCAGACAGCAAGTGAGAAGAAGTAGATGCGATCGCCTGACCTTTCGGATTCCAACTCAAACCCAGCCTCGGAGACAGTATCAGATACGGGTAATTCGTACACAGGGAGGTGCAGTATTTATAGGGATGCAGTCGCAACACTACTGCATGCCTCTTACAATTTCGGACCGCTGATTGGGACACCATAGTGAGCTCCTCAACACAATTCTTGGTAAACTTAAAGGGGTAAGCCTCCTGCCAAGCGACATCATGGAAGCTTTTGATATCACGTTCTTTTTTACTTCTATTCCGCAGGACCTGGCATTCGGTACCGTTTAAATATTCCTAAGAGGCAAATACAATGAAACCGAGAATCGCTTTGGAAACGCCCAAGTCCTGGAGTTGAAGAACCTGGAAGACAGCTTCGGCCGCGAATTGCCAAACACGCTTGCAGTGGTGCGGCAAAATGACGCCGATTCTCAAGTCGCGGCGAGCACCGGCGACAAATTCAAGTTCGATGAAACCGAAATTATCGCAAGAGGTGATAATCGCGTGAGCTGCGAGTTGTTTGAAGGCCCCCAGTTTGCCCCCTCCTAGTTTACAGGCCCCCAGGCTACCAGTTTGGTCAGAGCAATCGGCCACTCGGGGAGCGCTCCGGCGAACGCATCAACAAGCGAGCCTCCAACACGGGTGAAGACATTTCAGCAGATAACTACCGCATGCCGGCCATCAAATGATAAGCGCACCAGAGTGCAGACATCATCAATAAAGGGGAGTCGTTAATTGCCATAGGCATGCGGTAGTATAGCGAGTGCATCCTATACATACTACAACTCCCGGTGTACGATGTACCTGTATTTGAGGATGGGTTCGAGTTGGAATCCGAAACGTCAGGAAAATAAAGCTATTGACCCAGAGATCGCATCTTTTTCTTACCATGTTGAACTGTATTACAATATTCGACGCAATAATTATTTATATGCTTACTTACAATCAAAAATCATAGGTGGAAAGAAACAAAATTTTTACTGTGTTCATTAAAAATTCCCGATCGCAACCGACAGAACAACGAAACCATGGTTTAATTAATAGAACGTTGGGGTTAATAATACTTATTGTGCAAAGAACACCAGTTCGAGGCTCAGCTGTGGTAAAGTTGAACTTAGTTAAGGCTGACTGACGACGGCCATCCCGGTAAGCCTTTTCTGTGCTGTGCTGGGTTCTAGATCGAGTCTCAAAGCGCAACGGGACGAGCAGGTACCGTAACTTGACCGCTGAAATAGTTAAGACGAGGCTTATAATCTCCTTACACATGAATGCGCCCATAGCTAAAAGCAAGACTCACGTAAGTACTGAATACTTGACCCTACTGGCAGGAAAGGTATCAGCTAGCAGTCCAAATACACGTGATTTATCGATTTATTGACGCTGCATTGCTCATCAGTGATTTCCTCAGTGTGCTTGCTGGCATATACCCCAGTTTTTCAATGCTGGCTTTTCAATTTCCACAGAATTTAATGCGCGAACTGGAAGTAAATCTTTCAGAACAATTTATTTTTGGCTAGACCAAAAAGTTGATATTAATACGCTTCATAGTTGGAATTATAGCAAAACGGACAGAAAATAGCCCTTTATTTCAAAACTGTCCGGAGGTGGCTCAGTCGACTCATCTGTGTCAAAGATATAAATTACTATTGGCGAATGGAAGCTCACCGATCGGTTACGGAATTCACTCGTCCCATACTGCCTTGGAGGTCGCGCTCGAGCCCAGTCAGCAGCCATACAGCGGCTAGTGGCATAGACAGAAATCCATTACCGACAAAAACAGTACGGGCAGTGAGTGAGTTCCGTGACCGATCGGTGAGCTTCTATCCACCAATGTTCATATTCCTGATCGAAACTGGCAAGACCACGAGCCCGTGGCTCAATGGTTGGAGCGTTGGACTTGTGACCAACATGTCGCGGGTTCGAGCCTCGGGCGGGGAACCACTTGAGGTTGGGAATAGCTGGCTGGCGATGGCTAATAAGCCAGAAATGGTCATTCCAGTCTCCCTTGTGTTTGTCGGCAATATGATTCTGCCTATAGAAATTACTCTAAGGGGAAAGATGCAAACCAACCTGAATTTTATGCTTGACAAATAGAAGGACAGCAATTTCGCAGCTCTCGTTCTGCTTGGCAATATCCATGGCCGTTTCTCCATCCTGTGGAACAGAATAATGCAATTTAAGGTAGATTATCCTCTCCTTTTTTATAATCCTTAAAAAATGTATCTTAGTAGAAAAGCCATTTAGGGTAGGGTCTGCGATATAATTATTTATGAGACATTACCCGTCTACAGATAGATCGGGGAGCGCGGAAGGTCTAGTCTGTTGCCGCAAGAGCGTAAACAAAAATCAATCATTTAGACATTTTCGCTACCAGAGCTCACCCGGACGACTGCCGTCGGAATATCTGCGTGCAAAGTGAGACCTTTGTGCAAAAAGGTATCGCGACGAGAGTGCTCATCGTAGGCCTACATGAAAAGAAGATGTAGTCTCTGGAACCACTGCTTTCGAATCGAGAACTTTCGAAAGCTGACAAGGGTAAGCCAGTACGCCAGAACAGTAAACGAGCCCCACGCGCCGCCGCTCCGTGGTTAGTTTATTATGGGCAGAAAGACATAACCGAAATTATCAGTCTCTCTTGTCTTTGCCGGTAAGCTCTTCCTGTCTACAGGGATTAGAGATAATTATCGGGCCTGATATAAACAGCAGGGCTAGTCTGGAGACTGCAGTTGCGAGAAGTAGATCGCATTTCACAACTCTGACATCCAGTGTATCATGCAGCGTAGGGTTGAGTTTTAAGCGTGTTATGACTACTTATCAACGGTGCTTTTATACTTACTTGACTGTATAAATCTGTCAAGCGAATGACACTTCATGCCTGTATGTAATGGTTATGAACTGATGAAGAAGTACCGAAAAACGTAGTTTAAGAGCACTTTCTTCCCCTTTATTCGCAGAAGGTAAATCGGATAGAGTGGTTTATAATTGCCTCCCTCCCCGTAAACTTATCCCTTATATCTTCAGTTGTGGGAATATTGCGGGAGTGGGGACATGGAAAGGGACCGAATGAAAAAAACTGAAAGTAGGCGTAGTGTAAATCTGTGAGAGCAGCATGTATTTGAGATTTTCCATATGAATAGAACCCATGAGATTGTGACAGATCAACCGTTGTTTCCGACGGTGTTCACCATTTGCCCCACAGCATGGTGGAGCTGGGACGAATTACGCGTTATTAAGTTTATATGGATAGCAGACTTGCGCAGCCTCTACTGCATTTTATCCTCTCCCACTTGGGTCCGGTGTCATGATCAGGTCCAAAAGACGGAGATGGAAGAGAGCGCAGGTGACTGGCATGGCGGGAAACCGCACATAGGCGTGCGTTCAACCTCTCCCCATGTTCAACATTTTTTCTGGGTGCGAATCCCAAGTAACGCCTGTCATGCCCTGATCTAGCCCCTATGTTGGTCCAGTGCACAAACCGTGTGGCACTTTTAAGGGGGCGGGCGCATAACTGCCTTCGCACGCAGTGGATGACAGTCACTGGCTGCAAGTAAGTACCATCGAAGTTTCAGAGTGAGCGATCAGCAATGCTTGCGCCAACGAATCACCTATAACCCAAATGTTTAAATCCTGCGCATTTTGCGATACCTGCCCCACGAAGATACGTAAATGCTTAGTGCGCCGGAGCGCCAAAGCCGTGCTAAAGCGAGGAGGCGTAACGCATTTCGCAATCCCGAAGAGTTAGCTCCAGCCCCAGCTCCTAACCCCATCGCTTCGTATATCCTAGGTGTGCCCCCTAAACGGGTCACGTGGTAGATGCGTCTGGACCAACACGGGGGCCACATTAGGGCACTACAGGCGTTATTCGGGTTGCGCTCCCATAACAAATGCCTAACATGGAGGTGTGGTGGCACGTCTAGGGGCGGCTTGGACTTAGGGGACCCAGCCGCGCCAGCCACATGCATCCTCTCCCGCCTCCGGTCGTCTTGACACCGGGGTCAGGTGGGGGAGGAGGAGAGAGTGCGGTAGCTGCAGCGCAAGGCTACTATCACTTAAAACTAAATCACGCGCAAGTCACCGTCCCTGCACCACCCTTCCATGGAGCATACGGTGGACATCGTCGGACTACGACGGTCGAACTGTCGTATATCCTAGGTAATGAGGCCTTGTATGGCCGACCTAAACAGGACACGGGAATTATGTTTAAGATTAAGATGCGGGTTAGGGTTAGATATTAGTTTGAGGTTAGAGTCAGAGTTGGTATGAGGGTCAGAAGTAGGCTAAGGTTTGAGGTTATTATCATGCTAGCTGTAGGGTTTAGGTTAAGGGTAGGGCTAAGATTAAGGTGAGAGCTTAGTTCTTTATGTTAAGGATGGTGATAGCGTCAAGGCATATGAGTATTTATCCTCTCTAAAATTTACCGTAAGGCCACCTATTTCAAGTTGGCGCGGAGTTTCCTTTTCGCGTGTCGTCTTTAGGCGGCCACATAAGTCATCTCTACCGTTGTCTATACCAGTGTAATCCTTAGAAAGGGATATTGTAAACGCAACGTCAGAGTTAGCCCTTCCCAGTTCGCGAAGCAACTCCCAAGGAAAGTGAAATATTCGTTTCGGCACCCCGTAAAGTAAAACGGAGCTGCATACCAGGGGTGCGATAGGCTGATCCCAGGGCCGCTCTAGGCAGAAACACACCCTAATCACGAGTCGAGATCTCTGCTAATACGACCTCGAAAACGATACGCACCCGTCACAGTGGGTGTTAACTGTAGGGTTAAGATGACGGTGACAGTTTATTTTAATGTTAGGGTTAGTGAAAATTTTAAGACACGGGTATATTGTCCCTTTGTGGAATTTACCGCAAGCCCATCTATTTTAAGCGGGCGGGGCGGTTCCTTTTCCCGTGTCATGGTTAGGCGGCCATAGAAGGCATCTCTACCTCCTAGGTCGCCCACAAGTAACATAAGATATAATGAGTCCAGTCAACTATGGAAAGCAGAGTGGGGCAGTATGGCGATCACCCATACGGAGATGTGAGAGCACTCGTTGAAGAAAGGTGTATGACAGTTAACACTTGTAACATATAGAACACAAAAGTATAATCACATTTCGTCATTGCGTACACAAGACAGTCACAAAGAAATTAAGAAAGGGACACAGACAGCCCGATGACGAACTCGGTCGACGAAGCACTGGGCTGCCAGACCTGACGACGCCGGCAGAGACTCAACCACCTCTTACCCCTTCCCCACCCCCGAGGTGGAGATTCACAACGCACTCGGCTAAGCTGCCCGACAAACATCGCCCGAGGCAGCGGACGGGAAAAAAATCGATAAGCCACGAGGCCGAAAAACAGGTCACAGCAACTCACTCCCATTCCTGTTCGATTAAGTGCACTTTGACAACGGTGAGTCGATACCAAGCTCTCTGAAACGTCTGCATATCTGAAAACGTGCTTCAGTGAGCCCGTTTCATTTCGCAAACGAAAAAGTATTAACGAACAGGCAATGTGCTGTAATATTAGGGACTTGCGAAAAGTATCGTCAGACTAGTTCGATTTCACAACGAAATCCGCTATAGACAACATGGTCTGCATTGAATTTAGTCCAAACATATCGGTTTAGAAGAAGAAGAAAGAAAAAGAAGAAGAAGAAAGAAAAAGAAGAAGAAGAAAGAAAAAAAGAAGAAAAAGAAAAAGAAGACGAAGAAGGAGAAGAAGAAGAAAGAAAAAGAAGAAGAAGAAGAAAAAGAAGAAGAAGAAAAGAAAAAGAAGACGAAGATGGAGAAGAAGAAGAGAAGAAAGAAAAGAAGAAAAAAGAAAAGAAGAAGTAGAAGAAAGAAAAAAAGAAGAAGAAGAAAGAAAGAAGAAGAAGAAGAAGAAGTAGAAGAAAGAAAAAAAGAAGAAGAAGAAGAAAGAAAGAAGAAGAAGAAGAAGAAGAAGAAGAAAGAAAGAAGAAGAAGAAGAAGAAGAAGAAGAAGAAGAAAGAAAAAAGAAGAAGAAAAAGAAAAAGAAGAATAGGAAGAAGAAAAAAAAGGAAGAAGAAGAAGAAGAAGAAGAAGAAGGAAGAAAAGGGAGAGGAGGAGGATGAGGAGTAGAGGGAAGAAGAGAACAGGCAGAAGGGGAGAAGGAAAAAGAAGAGGCGATCACAGGAACATGGTATTTATTGGCCTGACGTTTCGGATTCGCTAGAGAACCCTGAGGATTTTGAGCGGAATACAGACCCATATGCACTTATCAGGAGGCAAATAGCGTTAGTCGATTTTTTTAGCGACTTTTATTTTTGAAAAAACAACTGAAAAGTTGTACGTGCTTTAAAGGAATGCGAGTAATTTATGACAGCAGTTTATGCCTCTTACAACAAAGACTTCCTACAAAACGAATGAAAAAATAGAAGTCATCACATTAAAGTAAATGGAACAACTGCGAAAAAGTGCCCAAAGGGGTTTTTATAAATTTATGTATGCAAACTATAAATGCTTTGCGGACAGCTGCTGCTCATGCAATTCTTGCCAGGACAGGATCCTCTCCTCCCTTCCCCGCTGGCGGCCTCGCGTTAGCTTCCAGGCTAATTGAGCTTATTGTTAAGGGTATGTTTAGCTTTAAAGCTTGGGATTACTGTTACGGTTAGGGCTGGAGTTAGGGTTTTCACTGCATAACTTTTGCTCTTACTGGATTTTTGAGCAAAGCCGACTGCATTATCGGGGGGGGGGATGCATTTCATTCTAGTACGGAACGCAACGATTTTTGTAATTTGCGGCGAATACTACTCTAGGCCGCCAACATGTGTGAATCCGACCAATGAAAATACAAGTGGGAAATGGCGGTTAAAGGTGGAGTTCCCCTAGGACGTTCTTGAAAGAGAAGAATTTATAAAACACCTTTAGCGTGAGGATAAGGTGGAAATAAATCGCTACTGCTTAGGTTGGACGAACTGATTTTGTTATTACAAAACTTACTTACGGAGGCCCTTATTTATTTTTGCACATAACGAGAGGTGGAAGCAAGATTAGTCAACACCGCTTTGTAAGACAGGGTAGATAGGATTTTTAAAGAGGCTGTAGCTATGAATAAAAATTCCGCAAGTTCACATAGTTGAAACGGAATTTTGATTACGAATATAATCCATTTTGGTGTGGTGTGAACTTAAGGATAACATATGTGATTCATGTCTACCGTCCTACTTCTGATGGAAATGTTGGCTAGATTGTGAAATTATATTCTTTATTTAAATCCAAAATGCATTTTTTAAAACCAATGTCTTGATTAAAAATTGTGAAATACAGATATCGTGAATTCGGCGAAACTGGCAAAAGTCTAGCCGCAAATTTTAAATTAGAGAAACTTGACCTAGAAGAGACACACATTTGGATGACTCGCTTGAGGACGGATAACGCTGTATTTCAGCTTATAGGCGGAGTGTACTTTATAAAATAATCAGTATACGCGTGCAGGTTTTAGAACGATGGAATCTACAAGATATTTGCTAATTTTTTGGGGAAAACTGATGATCATAAAAAAGGTTTTTTGAGTCAAAGTATCGGCACTTCGGACTTAGTTCCAGTGAAGGCCTACCCAATGTAATTAAAATCCAGGCTCCAAATCCGTATCAGGTCAGAGTAATTTCGCAGCGTATAATTAGCGCATTTATTTCCAACCAAAGCAAACAAAAGACAGGCCAAAAACCTATAAAACTTACGTTGTTCCTTTGCTCGAGGTTGATATCTGCGTGAGTGACGAGAATGCGAACAATCTCCCAGTTGTTTCGTCTCACAGCTATCATCAATGGTGTGTTTCCATCTGCGTCTGCCAAATTCGCATCTGCGTGTACGGGTGCGCTGATGAGACAGCCCACCATCTCTGTCTTTCGGTTGCTCGCTGCCAGAAAGAGGGCACTGGCAGCGAGACGGTTTTTTGAAAGCAGATTTGGGTTCGACTTTTTACTAAGAAGATCCAGCCCCGTATGTTCATCCACGCTCATCGGCTAATAACAGTGGCGGGAATAGGATCGATTGTCATATTATGTTGCAAAAATACGAACTACTAATATTTTATGGGTAAAATAGAATAAATAATTCAAATAGCACCGAAAGCGAAGGAAACCTGAAAGGCCAGTTGTGTCAGTTCAACCGTCGTAATCAGACGATGTCCACCTTATGCTCCACAGAAAGATGGTGCAGGGACGGTGACTTGTGCGTGAATTATTTTTATGCGATAGTAGGCTTGCACTGCATCTACCGCACTCTCTTCCCTTACCCGTTTGCGTTCGGTGTCAAGATATAATCAAGAAGACCGGAGGCGGGCTTTTGAAATTGAGCCGCCATCTTTCTGCTCTCAATTCGCATGTGAATCCTCTTATATGTATGTCGGTTAGCCTATTTGACCCATTTTATAATGAATTTTAACCCTATTCGTTTTTTTGAACAACAAAAATGAGGACAGCAACGCACGACACCGGCACCGTTTTGAAAGAAGTCCAATTTGGTCGATATTTTGAGACGCATTCAAGAATGATTCTTCATGAGGTTAATATATGCATTCTTCGGTCATTCGTTTGTGATCATCCGGTGTTGTGTGGCTTGTATCCCCAACCTTATTCACGGTGAATGGAGGCATGTTTTGCTGAAAGTTTTGGAATTTTACTTTCAAAATAAAGCGTAGCTCTCTCTCTCTCTCAGGTGGGGTCGGGCGCAGATGAAGCATCTCTCACGGAGTGGGAGAGCGGGGTGCGGCATGAGCCTGCACCTACGCATGCTAATGTTGGGCACGCGCATCCCAATGTTCGGCATCTGTTATGGGACCTCATCCCACATAATAATAACACCTGCCGTACCCAGGTTTGGCCCCCGTATTGGTCCAGCGCATCTACCACGCGGCCCGTTTAGGGAGCACGGCCAGTTGTAGCTTATTTGCCAAGGTCAACCGGCTATACTCAAGTCTATGAAAGAAAAATATTTGGTTCAAACGCGGATCCTTCGGTCTCTTAGCTTCGGTCAGAATTCTTAGTCGATGTGTGGCTGGTCATGTATGGAAAATAAGCCACCATTTGCCATGTGTTGAGATTTTACTTACAATTAATATCAGCCAATAGCTTCGTACTGAATCCAAAAAAACGAAGGTTTTTCTCATCAAGAGGCCAAGGATCCAGACTGACTACTCAAAAATCGGAGGCCAGTGAAATAATGAACCAAAGTACAACAAGCCCTGTGGCTTTACCAAATTTTAATGAGCAACTTGAAAACAACATCGTATCTGACCTTTATTAAACCGACTTTACTTACGAGCATCTAGCTAACCTCAGAACGACAACTTCCTGCAGAAATAACGAATTTGAAGCTAAGCATTGCATTGCATATCTCTGCTGAGAAATTGAGTTAATCAAAGTGGATGTTATTTTGAATTGAAGAATTTACATCAACCCGTAAATCTTGAAACACATCGCTATATAATTTTTATTTAGGCATATTACCTTAACTTTACAAGTCCCCACAAGGGTGTCAGTGTAAAATTCCGGTTGATCTGAATTTTTTTAACACTTCGCAGGTATCGGGTGTAAAATTGAAACCAGTGCCATATGATAAACAGTGTGTGAGCATCATAAAACATAGCACAATTACAAACGTCATAATAACTGACATATCCACTACTTTTAGTGAGGATCGCCCTAAGACTAGTTTCCTTATTAACTAACTACAGAACAGATAAAGAAAGTTCTGGGAGAAATGTTCATATTGATAAAAGTTAAGCGGCTCATGAGGGGAGTAGCGATTTGGCAAGAGGCGCCCGTGATTCCGCTATTCCCGACGGTCGATATCGAAGAAAAGATTCAATCATCAAATAAAAGCGCTTTAGTGCCAATCAAGGCAGAAATTTGCCGGAAAATTCCATGGCAGTTAAAACGAATTCAGACTATACTATCTTCACAGGTATTCCCAAGCGCGATATATGCATATTACCTGTGAAATGGAAAAGGCCGCTGTCATGAGCGGGGTGAAGCCAAGATCATTGAAATGATCCACGTGACAACTGTCGCATTTGGTCAACAAGACCACAATGAGTGACCACAGTTTTCTTGTTATCGCCAGGTGGAGAAACGTGTTCCCCTAAAACCGAGAGTAAAAAAAATATGGCGGTTTTATTTTGAGTCGTTGAAGAAGAAAGGGCAAGCTTACGCGTGAAATTTTCCAGAAGCACGGTAAAAACCTCTTCAAACTCTGTTTACCGATTTATCAGTAAAATTGACCACACGTTGCAGCACATAGGGACCAAAGTGTGAAAGGACTTCTATGTAGGCTTCCATTGTTTCGAAGGTGACATCTTCGGCGAGTGTGGCCCGGAACCAGTCTTCATGAAGAGACTTCAATGCGGAATTCTAAGCAAATAAGATTCAAATTGAGCCAAATAACACAGTTGGAGGCTACTTATAAATTTCATATGTGAGGAAGTCTGAAGAGTTGCAGCCACTAAATACCGAAAATAAAATACGAAAAAAAAATGCGCAATCTGGCCATTTGCTGGTGGTGATTGAAAACAATTGGGGTCGCAACTTTAACACAGTGAACATCTCAATTCAGTTCTAATAGCCAGTGTGTTACAAAAGATTCCATACGCTGAAGTTTTAACAGTTTTTTAAAGATCAACTGTGAACTTAGCAAATACTGACCCGGTATTAGATTCACACATGTAAATAATCTGCTTTTCCTGGTTTACCGCCTTCAGCCTGTTGAAAGAAGCTTTTGTATGATGCTCACTTCTCACTGAGTACAAAATACTGCTATAAACGCGAGAATAGATAAGATAGCAGCAGACCATAGAAGGAGCCCTAAGAGCTGGTTAGTTATCCGTCCGCCCATGCCACATTGTCATCGAAAACCCTCCAGGATAAGGCAGTCCATATAAAGATTACGAAATGGATGGATAAGAGAACTTAATAAATAAGAGGTGAGCGTTTTACCTCTAACACTGATGAAACAGACCTTAATGAAAGGATAAACATACCAGACGACAAGCTGAAATTTTAGTGGAGTCGGTTATCCACTCTTGCAGGAGATAGCATGCGCTGACGAAGGTGGGAGGAATCTGCCTCTCAAAACGTCCAAGAAGATTGCGTAGGCTTTAGGAAAGAGTTTGAACATAAGTAAATTTTCGCTGTCCAACTTTTATTCAAAACAGTATGGGGTCTACGCCTAAGTATTCCCAAACTGGCCTGAAAAGGCTTGATTAGTAAGTTCACTGGTTCAGGGGTCATTTTTATTTGTTTTAATTACTGTTTAGAAAATCAGTACCTAAACTCAACAAGAAGTTTTAAGGATAAATCATAATCGGTAAAAGGTAAAGAATGATAAAAATATAAGCGATTGCCTTTAGCAGAGAATCTTTAGACACTAGTAACTTATATGTTTCCGTGCTAATTATATTATTAGATTTTATCAGGTGTGTGTAACAGTAAAGCACGCCCTTCGTTTTTTCGTGGCAGCAAGGCAGATATATTAATAAATATGAAGATCCTTCATATAAGACCAGAATGATATAGACGGATATGCACAAGCATAAAAACTAAATTAATAAAAATGGAAGTTTCAATAGGCGCAGTTGATCCACTTATTTGCGTAAACGACCAGACGGAATGATATCTCATGCATAACCAACTATTCAGCGTTGTAAAATGCGTTCTGTTGACCACGAGGCGAGTCTGCCCGGGTCAAGGAACCAGCTTTGGGTTCGGTTGAGAGAATATGTATGCTGCAAATATATACGAAATTTCTTTGCCAATTTTTGCTATCTGTAGGCGAAACAGAGAAACAGGCAAAGAAATTCGAAGCTTTCTGTAGAAACAGTTTGTGTATAAGATGCTGTCAGATATTCAAAACAAAGAGGAACGTTAACTTAATCTTAAATATGAAACAAACGTTGCAGGAACTGGGACAAAATTTTTAAATGATTCTTCCTGTCTGAGGGGTTAAACTTTTAAAATATCTGCATTTACCTTATTTCGAAAATTGAGGTTGGGTTTAAATCTCACCTGTTTGAAAGATTTGTATCAGATGAATCATGGTAAGTCGAAACACGCTTTTGTTGCACCAATGACAAAGAGATCTGGGTTTCAGTTGGCGTGTTTGATGTATTGGGCAGGATAAGTGAGTCCATACTTGCGTGTTTGCCAGTATAGGATTCGATCGCATATGCCTTAAACTCTTCCGAAACCTCCACTAAAACCTCTTCAGCCAATGATGAAACTACGTCCTCCATCGGTAGAGGTTCCTCCGTGCTCGTCGGAAGGTCAGGAAAATTTAAATCATTTGAGGATTTGGCCAGAAAGCTGAATTAAATGAGTGTGACATAGAAGTAGGAATATCGCCGTCAGCTCTGATAGGATGCTCAAGTTGCGTTTCGGACCATTTGCTATAGAGTTTACGAAGATAAGCAGCTCTTACGCTGAAGAGGAGTTAAAACAGGTCATAATTCAAAGTTTCAGATTTGTCTGAAGTGTAAATCAAAGCTTCTGGATGGTAAAATAAAAATACCTTTATAGTCTATACTGAATTATAAAGAAAATCTTCAACTACCTCCAAGAAATTACATTCATATGCCTAGGTGCAAATTATTTTTCTGTAAAAAGCGCTTCTGCAGAACATTTATAAATACTTTAATGACTTCTTAAACCAAGGATGCTGGGTTAGAGTCGACTAGTCGGTTTAAAACTGCTGATACATTGCAATAAAGCATCATATGATAAAGACTTACAGGGTCTTTGCTGCCTTATCATGAGATGATATTGTTCGGAGTTTTCTTAACAACGAATATCGTTGGGGCTTCTCAGTTGATACTGTAGGTGAAGTCTAAAACTTAAGTCACACTAGCGGACAGCTACCCTCAAGCTGGTCACACGCTGAGCAAATGAAGTGAATGTGATCAGTAAGTTAGAAGTTGCAGAAAAGAATGGTAATTCGGAAGATGCAACTGTGCATGTTCTCATGGCATCTTCGAATTGTAAATAAAAGTCTACAACATGATCTGGTGTCAGTGCCTGAAGTTCACACTCTACAGCAGTGTGTGGGAAATGACTCAACTGAAAAGAATGACAGAAAGAAATTGCTTACTTGAAAATCATTCGGATATGCTAGAAGACATTGAAAAGATGGAGAGCTGACATTAACTGTACATGAAATAGTGACATCCTACCTCGAATTAGCTAAAGATTTGGCTCTGAAGTCGAATTTATCAGTATCGCCACAGGTCGCTTGTCCAACAACATGGTTTCCGACGCTAAATGTGTGACTTCGAGAAACTCTGGGGGACAAGATTGTTGCAGCGGATAGAAGCAGTATGGCTTGACGACTGAGAAGCGATAAATGTTTACAGTTTATTCGCTCTCTCTCCTTTTCAGTATTCGAGCAGTCACCTTGCCATTCATCTGTGATCCAGAAAGCGGCAAATTGTACTTTCGTATGATGCCTATCGAAAATACATATTTTTCCTCATAAATAAAAGCAATACTAGAATCTCGAAACAACTGGCAGCTTGGGTTACTCTCCATTTTCGCAGGAACGGTATTTGCTTTGGCACGAATTTTAAAACAAATAGTTTCAAAATTGATTGGCTCGTCCTCTTCGGCTGTTTCAACTCTAGTAGCTACCATTGATTGCATGCAAAACTGGTTAGTTTGACAAGCAATTTCTTCTAATTCATTTGACAGAGACACGCTCTTAAGCTGCCGTTCAGGTCCAAATAGCAGAGCTGAGTTTTTCATTTTTTCGCAAATACATTGGTCTTTTGAAAACGTTTGCCCATCATTTTTTTGGCACTTTTCGAATGGTAACAAGACCTCATGAATGACTATGAAATATGGGCTGAAATTAGAAGGCTACCATCAAATGGTTTCAAGTTAAGTTTCTTCTGAAAAGCGTAATTTCTCTTCTTTGGTTTTATTTCGGTAGTGAATAGGCCTGGATAACTCAGATAATTACGGCTTCTATGTAAGTTGAAAAACAAAAGACGAGCATTAATATTTTTGTTCACTTTGAAGAGTTTATATATCACTTTATGTTGGCTTTCTATAATCGCCCTTAGTTTCGGAATTCTTTTGACTTGTACTTCAAGCTCCCTGATCATCAAAAGGCTTTTCTGGAGGGTGTTCCTCAACTCAAAAAGTTGATCAGCGGAAACTTTAAGTGTTTCCAAAGAGGAAAACGAATGCTGGACTTCTTTAAGTGTGCCTACGGAGACCTTGCCCGAACCAACTGTCCCGAGATCGCGCGACACAGAGGACATCGTTCACCCGAAAAGTGCGGGGATAAAGGCCGTCATGAGAAAATACTCAGGCTACGTAAACTATACGTTTAAACACTTTTTACTCCAAATGCACACAGAGCAGCTATTTTCAAGCCTGATCTCATTAGACAATTGAATTTCATCTACATTTATGTAGGGAAGGTGAGCAGACATGCAGGTGTTTAAACAAACATAACAACTGAGTGGTTTGTAGGTAGTCCGCTCTGTGTCTAGTGAATACGGTTAAGTAACTTTTCGTTTTGTATCTGAAAATTTCGCAATTATTCTTGGGATACACTTATACCTTAATCCATATTAAATTCAGTTAAAAATCAAGAGTGACTTTGTTCCTCATTGCGATCTTCTTAAAAGGGATTTAGTTGGGTTCAGGCCGGCACAGGTGAAACCTATAAATTGTGGAAACCTAGTAAAGCAATCTAATAAATTCGTTAAAGTTTGCACAGCACCTGCAAATTGACGTCATGGTAGACCATCTCCATTTATTAGTGTGGAACAGAAGTTTATTTTCCACAGTAAGCGTAATAGTTTTCACTGGTCTGTCGACAATATGCTTTGTAAAAACCCGACCAGGGTACCCATTCTGTCAAAGTAGTTTCTCGATTTTCCCAAGCTCCTCCTATTTACCATCTGCCGAGTAAATTTTTCTAGCCTTTTTCGTCAAGCAACGGACTAGATTACGTTTCTTTTGGAGGGGTCCGAAACCACCAATGTTCGTATCTTGCCCATACCGTTTTTTTCGATAACCGCTCCTTCGGACGCTACCACCCGGTCTTCTGATTAAAAGGATGTCTTAGAAAGGGATTGAACCTGCTCTATCCATCTTCATTGTAAATGTGATCGACCAATGTGCTTGGTTTACAGTATTTAAGAGTGCGTCTACATTTTTATCTTTCGTGGCAATGGCAAAGATGTCAACGTATCGGCTGCAGTGTCTTAGCTTGTTGATCTGGTCGCTTAACTTTGACAAATGAAAATGTAGGGTCATCGATATGTGTGGGCCAGGCGCAACCTGCCACTGTTTACACAATCTTCATTATATTGACAATAGTTTCTCAGAAAAATGAGTATAAATTGCTCCAGCTTGCCCATTATGACATTGGCTAATACAGTTCCAAGTTGCTAGCCCATAGCAACATCATCTATTTGTCTGTACAGCTGGTTGTCAACAAGGAACTGCACAATGAATGTGCATCTTAGTAATAATTCTTTCAGCGCATTTGTCAGTATTCATGTTTCTTGCTAACTGGTAAATAGGAATTTGCAGACGTAATCGACTGTGTCAGTGACAGGGACGTTTGGAAAAAAGTGATGAGATTGTCCGAGGATAGCATCCACATACCGTTTAAGTGAAGGTCTTTGACGTCTTCAATAAATTCGAAAGTATCTCGGTAGCTACGTGGCGCTAGCTGAAGTTGTACAGGTTTAAGTTTCTCTGGTAACCATTTTGCTATCTCATGATAAGGAGTTTCGCATTTCAAAAATTTGATGAAATGGAAAACCTTCCTCATGGATCTTCGGTTGACCATACATTCGAGGGATACTTGTGCCTACTGGGCTGAGGCGTTCGAGATCACCGTCACCTAGAAAACCATCTGTATGGAGTCTTCTTAAACAGTCTGTCAATTGTGCCTCTGCTTTATCGGTGCACTCTTTCTTTATGAACTTCCCTGAATTTATTCTGGTTGGATCGTGTGGAGTGCATCTTCGTTATATATACTGATCTGTTAATTATAACGACGCTTGTTCCTTAATCCGGTCTTATTCTTAACATATCTCGGCTCGCTTGAAGCTGTTTTAATTTATCTACGTTTGCTTTTGTTAGCAATCCCCAAATTTGTGGTCTCTTGTTCAGGTCCTGATAACTAGAATTCACCAGCATTGATTTAAAGTGTTGAAAACTCTCTGCAGAGCCGGGCTTTAGGTAGTATTATTTTTGGTTCCAGAGATTCTTCTATTGGGTTTTCAACGCAAATTAACTGAGCTTTCGACGACGCAAGCAGAATTTTGAACCTAGGGATAATGCTTCGAGCGATGTTTTATTGAGAAGCATAGAGGACTGGTTGTGGACGTACTGATCAGTATGTTTTGGAAAACGTGTTGTGTCTTAATTCCGTCTGCCCTTTGAAGACGTGACGGTCATTTTGCCTCTCCACATTTTTCCTAAAGTTTGAATATAGCTGCTTAATTATTGTCTTTCATCTTCCTTTAGGGTGTGCAGAACGGCAACGCGTTGACATAATCGACGTTTTCGTTCTTCCGACTTTATACGAGTGCTTTCTAGACAGCATCCGATTCCACAGTCAGCCGTAAGGGTACATTGGCATAGACATTCAAATAAAGCAAAGTTTATGGTGTGGGCAAAACTATCGATGTGTTTGCATCCTCCATTACAACTCAAACAAATTGTCTGTAGCACTTGATTTCCTCTGTATCCGATAAGAAAAGAAAGCTAGGCAATTAAGCTAGCTCAAGCAGATTTTTCTCAGACAACGCCAGCTTTTTAGAGATAGACCCAGTTTCCCCTGTATCAAGGCATAGCTTAATGCAAGCAAAACAGAAACGAATGAGGATTCCAATCGACTGTGGCCTGTCATTTTAAGATAATGGCAGCCCCATGATACCTTTATTGGGGCACGAAAGCACTGTGATATCGTGGGACTCCTTGGACAGAGCGCAATGCCAAATAATTCAGAGACTTCCCAAATGCACAGCCAGTACTCCGAAAGAGCGAGTCTCGACCAACCTACAGCTGTTTCAGTGTCTCCTCAACGAACTTCTGTGACCCAATGAGGACGTTTTGAAGGCTATTAAACTTGGAAAGACACAAATCGACCTATCAGATGAGCGACGCCCACGGCCACTCAAAGTAGTGTTTGCTAATCAAAAACAAGTCAGACTTCTTCATTTACGATGATTAAAAATCAAGGACACATACCGTGGCGTATTTTTTCAACTGGATTACTCACCGACCGAGAGAATCAAACATTAAAATTAGTTGTGGAATTGAGAATAGTATTGCAGAATGGGGAGACAAACCTTGTGCTCTAAAACTATCGGATAATACAGCAACGTCCCCTAATTCGTTGGACGAAAGAATTTAAATGCGGGCACAATAGGTTCCGTAAATGGAAGATCAGGCATCACCGTGATAAAACTCCCCAAATATATGAACTTCACGTTTTTAACACTAATGTACAAATTGTACTGTCCACATTAGATGAAATGAACATTTGCACATGTGAACCTTACCCCAAAATCATATCTTTGGCAGAAAACTGGTTGTTTGAAAACGTAGATGACCGCGAATTTACACTATCAGAATTTCATTTGTTTTGAGGGGATTGAAGAGTGCGGCCTGGAGGAGGCACTGTTACCTACGTAAACCACGGAATTATTTTTACAGAATAAACGAAATAGTTTGCATGTAACTTCGAAACTATGTGGCTCACTGTAAAGGTGCCAGGATCACAAAGTCTTGAAGTTCTGACCATCAACCGACCACCAAGTAGTGCTCTTGAGAACGATACTCGACTGTAAGAGGAGCTAGCAAGATTTACTGCTCAAAATGACGTCTTGATATTGGACAATTTCAACGCACCCCTCATTGACTGGATTTTAGTAGAAGCACGTGGCTTAGAAATAGCTTTTGACCGACGCTTATTAACCATGGTGCACAGGTTATTTCTCATTTAGCATGTCTTATTCCCAACGAGGGTGCATAAGGGTCAGCAGTCGAAAATGCTTGCAGCGGTGCTCACGAAATTGCTGGATAATGTTGATGAAGTTAAATGCCTAACTCCACTATTTTGAAGGGACTACGTCACACTTCATGGGAACAAGTCCATCTTTTCGGTGCCTGAACAGCCCACCAGATTCAGTAGAAATATTAAACGAGGTGAATTTGATCAAATGCAAATCAAACTCAACATTATAAACTTGGAATTAGCTTTTCCCGGCAATATAGCCGAGGATTGGGAATGTTTCCCTGAGTTATTGCATATTCTCATCAGAAACTGCTGCCCGATTTCACGCAAGAGACTGAACATCAAACTCCAGTGGCTGACTCACATGAAGGAAAAAAATAAGAAACGGAGGTTGTGGAAGAAATATGTTTACTGATGGGAATCCTGTGTCCATAAGCAAATACAAGGCACACACGAATAATGTGAAGTGACTTATCTTAAGGGCGAGGGAAGACTTCAAAAAAGACCTGCTGAACCATGCAGTGGAAAATAAAAATTATTCTATAGTTACATTAGAAAGAGCACTCGTAACAGAGACCCGATTCCCATATTAAATACAAGTGAAAACCTAGAGATGATTGAGGATAGAGCAAAAGCGGAAAACCATTCAGAATTTTTGAATCCATCTTTACGAGTGAGAGCACATTTACTCCTCCTGACTACAACATCCACGAAAGTCCAATAATCCAAGCTGTATCTTTTTGCAAAGAAACTGTTCATAAAGAGCTGCTGAGGCTGAATGAACCGAAATCCCCCAGCCCCATATGACAAACCGCCCAAGTTACTAAAGAAACTGGCTGCGGAACTAGCCAAACCATTGTCTATGCCTTTTTCAAGCCTCGTTCGAAGCCGGGTGTTTACCCACTGAATTGAAAGCTGCACGGATCACATCGCTATATAAAGGTGGCAGCAAGGTCTCCGCAAATAATAAAAGACCAACTTTTCTCACCTCGATCCGCGACAAAAGCATAGAAAAGATAATTAAGTGAGAGCATATGCACGGAAAAAAACATACTACTAACAGACAGAGATAAAAAAATAATAAGTTTTGCAAGTTAGTTTTAAAGCAAATTGTTTACTAATCATGAATTTATACATAAAAATAAAGACGCTATCCAAAAAAACATTTTTAAAAATGTTAAGTTATCATAATTTTTTAAATAGTTTTAACAATAGAAAAAAAAGCTGCTTTTAGATAATGGATATATAAATCATTAAATTGAGAGCCCTTGCGCATAGCCAGAAGATAGGTATTTATGAGTCTTGTAGGTCACTAACCACCACTTATAGCTTGCCCATAACCAGAGGGTGTACCACATAACCAGATGATAAGATTCTTAATCTCTGTGTGCATTGCAGGTCGTCGTAGGTGGTTTATAAAAGGACATGAAATAACTAATCGTGGGAGATTCTGGCCTGAGTATCCGGTTCTAGTGAAATGGCTATCACCGCACGCAAAGCACGTTTTGATTTTCAGCTTGACTTCTAGGTGCAGATAAGGCAGCTCATCGGGAGAACTCAGGATTTAAGAAGCTATCGCCTACAGTAACTGCCGCGTCAGAGCCCTTTCGGCCCGAATTCTATGTTGAAGAACTGAGTTGAAAAATGCCCTATCTTATTCAAAAATAGATGTGTGCTATTATTTAACATATATTGTTTGATTTTTATTTTAAATTCTCGTATGGTTCGACTATTTCTAATAGAATTTGGCAGGGCATTCCATATTGTCGCGTATCTTATGGAATAGAAGTTGGATCGTTGGGCCTTTTTGAATTTCGGAATTTTTATAATATTTTCTGAATTTCTAGTGTCTCGGGGGCCGTTTTGATTTGTTAGTATATTCATTCTGAGAATATCTTGGTCATGTGTGATTTTTGAATAGAAAAAGTGAGACCATTTTTTTGAGTCTTCTGATCCAGACGGGTTAAAGACCATATCTTTCGTATAGTTCCATGTATGAGCCTTGAAAGGCATCACATTTGGATAAGGATCTGGTAAAAGCATCTTTGAATGGCTTCTAGTTTCTTTCGGCCATCTGATGGCATAATGCCAAAAAAATTGAGCAGTAATCCAAGAGAGGTAAAAACGTACATTTTATATAGTCTTGTCTTTTAGGGCAGGTGAGGAGAAATTTTTTTACAAATGAATCCGCATAGTCTAGTGGCTTTTTGGTGATATTTGTTTAACGTGGGGAGATAAATCAAGAGTATTTGTATAGCTAAGACCTAAGTCTTTTATTTGATGTTGTCTCGGTTATTTCCTGATCATTGAAAAAAATATGGGAGGAAGTTTTTGTGAACCAAAGATCAGGAGATGACATTTACTTGCAGAGAATGGCATTTGCCATAGAGTACTCCATTCGCTTAGTTTTTTAAGATCATTTTCAATCGTTCTTTGCATACTGGCTACTGTATTCTGGTTATATGCATATTCAAGTTTTAAGTAGTCCGCACATAAAAATGTTTTAGCTGACGTTGATATAGAGGATAAGTCGTGAATGTATATAAGAAATAGGAGGGGACCTAGGATAGTCCCCTGAAGTATTCCACTACTAATATGAGCTGGTTCTGAGACTACGTTTCGAATTTGTACTACCTGATATCGGTTTTGAAGGTAAGATTTTAGAAAGTCAAGAAGGGGAGACCCAATCCCATGACTTTTTTTAGCTTCACTAGAAGCCTTTGATGGGGTATACTTTATCGAACGCTTTTTAGGTCAAAGTATATCGTAGCTACCGTGTTTCTGTCATCTCTGTTACTTGAAACGAATTCAAGGAAGGTGAGATGGCAGGACTGACATGACTTTTTAGGTAAGAAAGCGTGTTGAGAGGAAGGTATGAGGTAAGCGTTTGTTAGATAGTTTAGCATTTGTTTGGAAATTATTTTTTCTAGTATTTTTGCTATAACCGCTGTTCGGTGAACACCACGATAGCTTTGTGTATCAGATTGGTTCCCGTTTTTAAAGATTGGTCAGGAGTAAGGAGAATAGACAAGACAGCAGTATTGGAGCATATATCATATGCTTCAGTATGCAAGGAGGGATTTTATCCGTCCCATAAGAGGTGGAATTAGACAGTTGTCTGTCAACTTTTTTGACGGTTTCTTTGCTAAAACAGATCTCATTGAAGGTAAATGTTGTCATTTCTGTTGGGTGGGGTATCGGCTCCTCCTAAACTGAAAAGTTCACTGAGAAGTACTTATTGAATAAATTTTCTATTTGGTTATCGTCCGTTATTACTTGTCCTGCGTCATCAATCATGAGTTGGGGACCTGGTTTTCGATTAGTGTTCATTTGCTTCCGAAAGATCTGGGCTGTTTTTTCGGAGGACTCTATTGCCCGGCGTTCCGCTGCTATGTTTTTATTTGCTTCTATTTTTTCAACTAGATCGTGAATTTCCCTAATTCGTCTGAGTGTGGATAAATAACTAACTGAGGGATCATGAAGTTGTTTTTTTTTTAAATTTTTTTAATTTCTTAGAAAGGAAGTTAGGAATTTGTGACTTATATGGGGATTTCGCATTTATTAAGGTATCTCGAATTATAAAAAGAGTAGAGTATAAAAGGTTAACAGCTTCCGTCGCTGATGTCGTTAGAAGATATGAACTCCAGTCTAGTGACCTTACATATTTGTTCATATAGTCTATGTCGAGTTTTTTTGGATTTATGTTAATGTAACTAGAATCTGATGTTACATTTATGTTTAGAGGTAGCATTGTTATTATTGCCTTATGATCACTTTCAAAGGTTAATCTGTCGTAATGCGTATGTAGGGGCCAGATATCATTTGTAAGAATTATATCTAGTATGTTGTTTCCTTCACAGAGGTTCAGTTCTATGACCGATCCTCTTCGTCCTGTTAATTAATTATTGTACACAGGAGTTAGACTTCGAGTGTTTTATGTATACTGATGATATAAAAATATTGACAGTCATCCACAATGGTGCTGAAGAAGCCGATTTCTCTGAAAACATTTGTCGACAGGACGAGTGGTCCCGCAGATGGCTCCTGTTCTTCAACTCGAACAAATGCACTCCGCTACAACTGGTTAATCGAAATGAAGTCCCTGATATGGCCCTACTATCTGAACGAGTGTTACTCCAAGAAGCAGAAACACAGAATGATCCTGGCGTTTTGATGACAGACAACCCAACGTCTTCTGAAATCTTCCAAGCAGTATAGCGCACCCTTCGAATTCGTTTTAAACTTTTCGACATCGGAGGAATTTACTGCTTTCGAGATTTCGGCCTACTGGTCACTTTCGCAGACTTTATTTATTAAGCTTTGGACTCTTTTCGACATACTCTTCATCCTCATAAGACTAATACAGGACAGCAGCGGAAACGTCCGATATCCTCCTCCTGTGCACTTCTCGTCAGCAGCTCTACGAGATCTTCCAGCCTACAAGAGGCTCAATCATTTAGATATTTTATTCATAAAGTTGCTCCCACTATAACCTTCGTCCCATATTTTAACATACTTTATCGTTTTCTCAACCTATCATGAAAGTCAAAAATATACCCTTCGGGAATCGTGCAAAATACGTGATACTGCCGGGGTTAGAACCAAGGCACCAGAGTGAGGGAAACGACAGTAAAATCACTGGAATATCGCCGTATGACAAAATCGCTTATGTAAATTTAAATGAAAAAATAAACACTTATCATAATACGAATGACTTCAATTCCAGAAATGCTTCCTTAAAGTCACCTCTCGCCAAATGGGCAAAGAGAACAATAAGTTTTTTGAATATCAATTAAGAGGACGAAGCGTGTGCGATATGCTTTAAACTTCTTCAAAAAATTTTGGAGAATGAAAAGGAAATGCAAGAGCTGAAGATGAAGATCGAAAATTGGAAGAAACGTCCTCGAAATATACTTGAAGAGAATGAACTGACAATGACGGAAATTGAGCAAAACAAAATAACTTACGCAAACACAGTTTCCTCAGTCGTAACAACCAATGAGGAAGAAGACGGTGTGTTAACGGGTTTCAGCGTAATCGAAAATGCATATCCGCTACGACAAAAGGACGACCGGCAGGTGCAGTACACCCAAGAAAGCCAGACTAAGTTAGAGCGTTAATATGAGCAGGCCGAGTTTAGGAATTCCGCAAGCAAAAACTGCGTCGGCGAACGATGCAACAAACCAAGAAGCCGCATCAAGAAGAGAAAAAAGCGTTTGTGGTGTCCCATCAAACACATTGAATGCAGAAGCCGAAGGAAATCTGAGTGATCATAATCTTATTCCCGAAAATAAAACACAACCATAGAGGCCTCGAGTGGATTGCAGTTAATGCATAGTTATTGAAGGCATGCCTGAATCTATATCTGACACTCCAAAAGCAAGAATACACGATGATATGGAGCTATTCCAGAGCTATCTTGAAAGTCTCTTAAAAGAGGACGAGAGGGTCACCGTTCAAAAAGCTTTCAGAATGGGTCAATTAAGAGACTCAAATGATGAGTCCAGCCAACCAAGGCCACTGAAGCTTGTCCTGCAGAATGAGTTAGAAGCCCAGCTTTTACTGAGCAGGAAACTTATGCTTCGAAGCTCTCACTCAACGGTTTTTTTTCACCTGGATTTTTCACCTGCGGAGAGGGAGAAATGGAGAGGTCTCAAGGTAGAACGCCTCAAGCGATCCAGACTGGGCGAGAGAAATCTCAAAATCTGGAATGGAGAAATTATAAACGCCCAGATGTCATTTTTCTGGAGGACGCCCATGACACTGCATATGGAGGGCAGTCAGATCACAATAAAAAACCACTCAGCGCATCAAATATAGGATGGATATTAACTCTTCCGTCGAGACAGACTGCATAAAAAGGTGGGGGGCTAGCAATCTACGTTAACAGAGCAATCATATCATCTGAACGCAGAAATGCTTGCCCTTACAACTTCGAGACCGTTTTGATAAAAATAAAGAGGCATGGAGAACAAAATCTGAATTTCTTGACTTTTTACAGACTGCCAAATTAAACTCCGGAAATTGACAAGATAATGTTCAAAATAATTAATGATGTAGCTCAAACTCAAGACACAGTTATCGCCGGAGATTTTAATGCACATATAATACACTGGAACACATTACCCGTAAAGGGTTCATGGTATTCCTTTATCTCCAAACTATTTAAGTTCACGGTGAATCTCTTTCTCGTCCAGAATGTTAGGTTTCCACCGAGAGTTAAGAGGCTCAAATGGCGAATTGCCTAGATCTCGTTAATTCAATGGACCTAATTGATGTGGATGAATTAAGGTGAAAGTGACCATGTCATGCTGCTGTGGGAATACTGTTTACACACCAAGCAAACGGAGACTCCTAGGGTTCGGTTAGATAACAGGCGCGCAAATTTCTATGCGATGAGGGATGACTTATCGGCACTAAATTGGCAAAACATTTTGACCGGAAATCCGGATGTAGATTGGACCACTCTCAGGGGCGTTATCAACGACGCTTTGCACAGTAACTGCCCTATTAAAAAAGAACAAAAGGCAAACCACCTTGTTTGGTAAACGCAAGATTTGAAAAGAAAACTGAACCGAAAAAATAAACTCTGGAGAAGGTATGTAGCAACAAATCAACCTATGCATTACGAAGAAAATCGCCAACAGCGGAATGAAATAAGGTTAATTATCCGCGGATCACCGAAGGAGTATTTAGAATTTATTTATTTAGAATTTATATTTGGTTAGCACCGGCAAGGCACTGTCTAAGCAAACATTAGTAACGAAATAAAGTGATGACAATGTGTGCAGATAAAATGTACAAATACATAACTTGTCCTGCTATGTCAACAGTAAGCGATGTTTTAAAATTAATGGTGAACTAGAAAAAATAGGCAGTGAAAAAAACTCATACCATAAAAATGGAGGCAGAGTTCAATAAGCCTTCATTTTTTAATAGAAGGTAGGAGAAAAAAACTGCTTAGGAAAAAATGGTCAGGTGGTAGAGTAAAGTAATACTGCAGTAGCATTTCAGAATGAGATAATGAAACGTCGAGGTGATTCGCTCTTAATCACTTAGGCGTATGAAACAAAATCTCACGAAAATGCGTCAATGAACTTAAATCCTCAGCATCTTAGCATCCAGAATTGAATTCTGATGATGGTTAGTATCCAAAGGAACGGTAGCATTTTAGACTGTGGACCAACGAATGTGCACGTCCGAATGACGTCATCGTTTGGATGACTGGTGATATGAGGAGACATCACAGTTCATGGGCGACCCGAGGTAGCGAAAATATGGTTTCAAGAGGGTCACTTAAATTCCCGATGGTCCTTTCTCTGAGTCATGGGGAAAGCTACTGGGAAAAGATGAGGAAAATAAAAGGTTAATAGAATCAGTGTTAAGATTAAATGTGCAGTCTTCGCTTGAATGCAGATAGACTAGTTAACGACCTTATTTCAATTGGCAAGTTATTCCGAAGAAAACTGTACCTAGAAGCAATGAAGAGAGAGCGTTTACACGTGGAGGATGCAGGGGGAGGTATAATTAGTGCAAAATTTCTAAGTTTATAAGTAAGACTATTGGGGGTAATGACAGAAAGCTTGGGGAGGGTTGAAAAATTATTGAGTCGGAAAAGGAGATAAAAGCCTGCTTCAAGTCTCCTGAACCAACGAAATTTTAGCTTCGTTAGCTGGCATCTTGTTGAGTAGGAATTAGTTGAAAGAGTCGGAAATAGGAGTTTTTTTGTAAAATATCTTTGCATATTTTCAATTTTTGAATGGCTAGATTCATTCATTAAACCGTAAAAAGGACAGAAAAATTCAAGAATGGGAAGTACAAACGTACGATATTGTCTTAATTTAATTTCAGGAAGGTAGAAATTATATGAAATAAAGCCACAAATCTGAGCAGCTTTGGCCGTTATTCTATCGGCATGAGGCGAAATATCTAATTTATTGGTGTAGCTTAAGCCCAAGTCCTTGATGGAGGAACATTCAATCATAGGGCAACCTTCAAAAATAAGAGGTTGCGGCAGCTTACAGGCCCAAAACTCATGAAGCGACATTTAGTAGGTGAAAACTCCATTAGCCATGTGGAGCTCCAAGCCGAAAGAGCGTCTAAGTCTGAATAAATTTGTTCTAGGCACCGTTCGGTCGTTGAGGTAGAGAACGAATACACGCATTTGAGGTCATCAGCATAAATAAAAGATTGAGACTGTTTAACTATCGATGAAATATCATTTATATACAGTAAGAACAACAAAGGACATTGAAGGACACCACTAACAATCGGGGTAGCACTTGAGTATGAGGACCCTACTAAAACGTTTTGTTTTCGATCATTTAGGTTTGATCTTTTAAAGTCAATAAGGGGACTACGAAATCCTATAGCTTCTAGTTTAGCTAGAAGTCGTTTATGAGGCAATTTATCGAATGCCTTACTAAGATCAAAATAGATAACTACCACAGAGAGATGATCATTACGTAGAGAGGTTAGTAGATTAAGAAAAGACCTGTGCCAGGTTTCACAAGAGCGGTCCGGTAAGAAGCCGTGTTGGGAAAAGTGGATAATTTGATTGCTTATGCAAAAATCCGTGATATTGTTTTGCAATTAGTTTTATGAAAAGTTTGGCAAGAGAGGGCGTTTTATGAACACCGCGATAGTTATGAATGTCCGAGCGGGAACCAGATTTAAAAACTGGTATTATAATAGAAGTTTTGCAGTAATCAGAGAAGAAAACATTTTCAAGAAATACTGAGTATAACTTGCTTAGTAAAGGTGGAAATTCCCCTAACTGTTTAATAAGTAAATTTGGAATGTTATCAGTTACAACCGAATGTGAATTTTGAAGGTGAGCTATTTCCTTTTGAATGCATGAAGGCGAGAAATTAATGGTTGTTTGAAGTGAATTTGAAAGCAGAGGAATTGGGGAGTGGGGCTAGTTTCAGTGGTAAAGGGGCTGTCAAAAAACGAATTTAACAACTCTGCTTTGCCCAAATCGTCTGTAACACATTTTTTGTTACAGTCGAGTAAGGGCGGAGTTACATTCAGACGCTTAGCCGCTTTAGCCGAGTATGACGATGAAATTATAGAACGGGCCTTCGATAAGCCAAAGGTACTTTTTAGCTACATCAATATTCGGTTGAAGAAGAAGGAGATGGTGGCAGTGTTGACAAGCGACACCAATGAAGATATTAATGAAAATCAAGATAAGACAGAACACTTTAGTCAATTTTTCGCATCTGTCTTTACAGATGAAGCAGATTTAACCGAACAGAATTTTATACAAGTAGTAACGACACAGTTATTGAGGACCTTGAATTGACAGAAGATAATGTGAAGAAGGAGCTTCTTGTACTTAACGACACCAAGTCTCCAGGTCCGGATCAAATACCAGCAAATGTACTGAAGGAGCTTGCTAGCGAACTCTCTAAACAATTCTCGTGCATTTTGCAGTCGTCCTTCGATCGAGGCTTTCTCCCCTCTGATTGGAAATCAGCATTTATATACCCTCTTTACAAGGGTTGACCCAGAAAAAGTGCTTAAAACCATCGACCGCTTAGCCTAACATACATTTTTTGCAAAGTGATGAAAAGGATCATCAAAAAGGCCAGCATGAAGTTTTTCGAAAAAAAATTCCTTGAGTGTGCCCAACATGGATTTCGAAGAAATCACTCCTGTTTGACCAATATGCTCTTTTCAATGTAACAGTGGTCCAGGTCATTAGATGAGGACACCAGCGTTTACGTTGTCTATATCAACTTCAAAACATCCCTTGAAAGTGTTCCTCACCGCAGGTTCTCTGCAAAGTCCGAGAATCCGGAATAAGGGGGAATTTACTCAATTGGATAGAAAACTGTTGAATAGGCCGATCACAGTCCGTGTGCATTGGCAATGCGAAATCAATTTCCGTGCCAGTCGTGAGTTGTGTACGTCAGGGCTCCGTTCTTGGACCATCACTTTTCTTAATCTGTCAATGATTGTATGAATGGATTGAAAAGCACGGGAGTCATGTTGGCAGATGACATCAAGATTTGGCAACCAATCCGATGCAGTACTGATGAACAGATTTTACAAAAAGGAACTGAACAGTTGGACACTGAACTGAACGGTTGCCGCGCGGTTTGAATTTTCGAGCAACAAGAAAGACCGAATTTAATCGAGTCTTTGCACTGAAACAATCAGTCCACATACATTAATTGGTTCAAATTATTGAATCAATTAATTGAATCTTCCACTCAGTTGCCTTCGATACCCTCAGAGTTTGACCAGGAGAGTTCTCCAAATCAAGCACTGTCGGAAATCTTGGCCTACATAACCTACCAGTCCAATCCATTCTCTGACGGCTCTCCAGGGTTTCAGAGGACTTTTGTTCGACTAGGACAGTTATCCAAATAGAGCAACCTGCCGGAAATCTTGGCTTGGCCTACACAACCTACCAGTCCAATCCAGGCTCTAACTGCTCGTCAGGCTTCCTGAGGAGTATCTACAAAACAGGCGCAGTCGTTCATTATCCATATTCTGCCTAATTGATTGTGCAATTTATATCGAGTAACTCGTTATAACAAATATTTTTAACAACTTCCACTAGCAGAAGTAGTTAAGAACGTTCGGGGGATTTCATTAATTTGCAAAAAAGGCGGAGAAGATAATTTATATACTGCTTGTGTAAAATCGCTGATAGTGTAAACCTACACCCCAGCCACCCGTTACTTCTTAAGTCATCACACAAGAATTCAAAAAGTCATGCCGCAAGCCGGGATTGAACCCGCGACCACCAACGCGATGGCGACGCTCGCTAACCACTCGACCACCTCATCACGGCGACGAGTGCTCTCTCAAATTAATATGCACGCTATTAACAACACTGCCATTTGTGGAGGCTGTCAAAAACTGTCCAGGAAGCTAACCAGCTTGAGGATGAGATAAGACAAATAAAATCTGCGCTAAAAGGCACCTATAAAGCAGTAGATGCCACTCAGGAGTCCACTGAACGACTAACCAGAAGCAAAACCATTGATACTCGATCAAAGGGTATCCCATCAACAACTTCGACAGCTGCTACGGCTACCGAACAACAAGTACCAACGGCGCAGGACAAAATTATTCCGCCTAAAACAAAAAAAGCCGTCCAGAACGCAAAACTGACACCAAAAAGGAAAAAGCCAATGAAAAACCGACTTCGAAAGATTCCTCAAAAAGGCTCGAACACGGGGCTTTGACCATTGCCTTATCCTCCACAGGAACAACTGAGATTCTCACACCAAGCACAAGCAGTGGAATCGATTCCCCAACCAAAACTACCACCTGCGATTCAAAATCGTCGAACCCGTGGAATTCGCCGAAACCAAATAAAACCGGATCAAAGCCAACACATAGCCAATAAGCATCCCCTCCATCATCAACAGCGCGCAACGTGAAACCTTCCCACCAAATAGTGGAAGACAGTGTCGTAGTTACAAAAAATGCCACGGACAGAAAAAAGTTTCATAATACAGGGACTACCTGAATCAACAGCAGCGACTCCAGTAGACCGATATTCTGAAGACATGAACCGCTTTCGTGAACTCCTGAACAATATGCTGGAACCTAATACGTCGATTGAACTGAAAAAAGCCTTCCGCCTTGGAAAACGGCCCGAAAGCCAATCTGAATCAATACGTCCTAGGCCTCTAAAAGTTATCTTGACCAGAATCCAGGAAGCCAGTCTCATTCTGTCGAGGCGCTTTAAGTTAAAATACTCAAACCCTGGAGTTTTTTTCAACAGGACTTCTCACCTGCGGAGCGGAACAAACGCCATCAACTTGTCATCGAACTAAGACAACGGCTCAGCGAGGGGGGAACAAATTTGGTTATTTTCAACAACCAAGTGATCCATCGTTCACTGTTCTCCCCCTGGAGAGGCCCGTTCCGGATTACCACGCAGTTGGCCCAGTAATCAGGGGCTCGCGCCCGACTGTTAGCACTTTCCGAGCAAACCGAAAACTAACATTTATGTACACCAATGCACAGAGTATATTATCGAAGCTCGACGAGCTTAAGATTCATGTCTGCGATCTATCTCCAGATATAATTTCCGTAACAGAAACATGGTTGTTCCAACAAGTGGACGACCGAGAGGAATCTATGGCTGGCTACGAACTTTTAAGAAAAGACAGGAAAGAGCGTCAAGGAGGTGGCGTACTCACACACGTGAAAAGCGAACTAACAGTTTAAGACAAAACTTATAAACTCGCGTCTACTTCCGAGGCGATATGGCTATCCGTTAAAGTGCCAGGTACATCAAGTCTAGATGTCCTGACAGTCTACCGCCCACCGAGAAGAGACCCCGTAGCCGATGCTTACCTGCTAGAGGAGCTTAAAAAGATTGCTACAGGGTTGGATATCCTGATCATGGGTGACTTAAATGCACCTCACATCGACTGGAGCTCGATCTGTGCACATAGTTTTGATCTAGCCTTTGACGGTTGTTTTCTGAGCACGACGCTAAAGCTACGTCTCACACAGCACGTCACTTTTCCAACCAGGGTGTGCGAAGGACAACAGGCCAATTGCCTGGACCTAGTTCTCACAAAGTCGCACGACAGCATCGACGAAGTGTCATGTCTACCGCCGCTAGGCAAAAGTGACCACTTGGTACTGCGATGGGATTACTCACTATTTTCTATACCAGCAAGACCCACAACAATCAGAAGGTATATATGGCAAGGCGATTTAGGTGGAATGAGGGCCAAACTCATGCGCACTCAGTGGGAAACTTTATTCTTTGGAAACATAACCGAGGACTGGGAAACGTTCCGGGACATACTGCACAGGCTCATCGAAAATCACTGTCCGATTTTGAGAAAAAGGTTAACCAACAGACTGCGATGGCTTACGCAGGTCTTAAAAATTGCAGTTAACAAAAAGCGGAGATTGTGGAAAAAATCGCTTACGGACGGAACTTCTGCATCTCTAAATGCGTACAAAATGCAGAGGAATCGGGTCAAGGGCCATATTTTTAGAACAAGACAGGCTTTTGAAGTGGACCTGCTGAACCGAGCCACCGTGAACCCGAAACTGTTTTACGGTTACCTCAGGCAGAATACACGGAACAAGGATCCGATACCCCTGCTGAGGACCGACGAGGGCATAGACCTTACTGAAGACGGTGCGAAGGCTGATCATCTTTCGGAATTATTCCAGTCGGTTTTCACAAAGGAAACGAGATACGATCACCCTACCAATGGCTTCGAAGTGAATACAATAGTCGAGACTGTTAATTTCACCGAGACTACTGTCCTCAAGGAACTTTTGGGGTTAAAGGAATCTAAGTCGCCGGGTCCCGATGAAGAACCTGCCAAGCTGTTGAAAGAGCTCGCGAGAGAGTTGGCAAAACCACTCTCTACGCTTTTCCAAACATCCTTTCAGACCGGAAGTCCACCAGCCGACGGGAAATCCGCATGGATTACGCCGCCTTATAAGGGTGGAAGCTGGGTCTCTGCAAACAATTATCGACCGGTCAGCCTAACTTCAGTTAGCGGCAAAATCATGGAAAAAATAATTAAGCAGCAACTTATGCAGTTCTTCGAACATAACAATCTGCTATCCGAAGCCCAGCACTGTTTCCGTAGAGGTAGATCCTGCGTCAAAAATTTGCTCTACTGTTAAGAACGTTAGACTGAAGCGGTCGATAGTGGAAATACGGTGCACGCAATCTATATAGACTTCAAAAAGGCTTTTGATAGGGTGCCGCACCACCGTCTTCTTTATAAACTCAACCGCATAGGCGTAGGAGGTAGACTTCTGACATGGATAGAAAACTTCTTTACTGGCCGCTCACAACCTGTCCATATCAGTGACAAACAGTCGACTAAAGTTGAGGTTGGGAGTGGTGTTCCCCAAGGCTCTGTTCTCGGCCCTATTTTGTTCATTGTCTACATCAACGATTGTGCCAACGAACTGGACTGCAATATTGTCATGTTTGCTGATGATCTCAAACTTTGGCGCGTCATTCAAACTACGGCTGATGAAGAGAACTTGCAGGCAAACTTAAATCGACTCCAGAAATGGTCAAATGACTGGCTCTTGCCGTTTAATGAGCAAGTGCAACATCATACGAGTCAGGAAAAGCAATCCTTTGAACCGTACGGTTTACAGTCTGAATGGCATTCCATTGAAAGAAGTGGATGTCCAAAAGGACCTTGGAGTCCGTATCACGCCCTCGCTTAAACCCTCCCTACATTGCGCAAAGGTAGCGAAGTCAGCCATGTCGATTCTGTACCTCGTTAAACGATCTTTTGCAGCCTTCACTACCGACTGCTTCGCTAAAGTCTTTGGAACATTCGTGCGGCCACAGTTGGAGTCCGCTATCCAAGCTTGGAGACCCTGGGCGGCGAAGGAAATCAACATCCTCGAAAAGGTCCAAAGGCGAGCAACCAACTTGTCCTTGGACATGGCTCACAGCCTTATGAAACACGTCTGTCGAGTCTCAATCTCTTTCCCTTGCACTATAGACAGCTTCGGGGGGACCTGATACAAACATTCCGCATACTACGCGTCCAGGACTGTTGTCTCGTCCCAGGGGATTTCTTTGAGTTAACAAAAACAACGAACTTGAGAGGACATCCTCTCAAATTACGTGTGACTGGAGCAAGGCTAGACACTCGGAAGTACTTCTTCTCCAAAAGAGTAGTCGAAGCTTGGAATAGTCTTCCTCTGGATGTTGTTATGTCGGACTCCTTGGAGGTTTTTAAGCGAAAGTTAGATCGATATAATGGTGCGAGCTACAACATTAACTGAAAGCTGCAAGTGTGACGTCATAAATAAGGCATTTATGATACTACTAGCTATATTTGAGTAACATTTTTTGTTTGTTATTTTCGTTCGAGGGCTTGCATTCTCCCATTATTCCCATGCTGGTGTCCTCGAGGTCTTCGCTGCTTAACTTATTTGCACACCTTGGTGACACCGGGAGTATTCGCATCAGCTGGACCTTGCGACCGTCGTCGATGAGGTGTATGAACGTTCTCCCTTGGTTCGAACCGCAATCGACCGAGGATGATCTGGACATATATTTCCGCCTTTGAAATCCCTCAACAGACGCTGCAATCAGCAAGGGAGAATCTGGCTGATTCATGTGACCTCCGAAATGCCCCCCATTGGACCCCCTCCCAAGGGCGAGAGTTTTTTCTCCTAAATATCACCGGTAGTTTCACTGTCTGCTCTTTTTCAACTATGTTCCACTATGTGGGTCTCGCCAACATATCGAGATACTATTTTTTTGATACCACAACTCGCATGTACAAATAGGGAATTCAAAGGTGACTCACCCACATCTCCCTCAAATATACTGATACTGATACTGATACTGACTCAACCACCTATCTGAATGGTCCGATAAATGGAAGATGAAGTTTAACTTTGAGAAATGTTGTCGCACTGCGGCTCAAAACAAAGAAGGCAATCGCGATGGGCGACTCCCATTAATACGTCCTTGAAGAAAGGTGCCTGTCAGATGTATCCGAACAAAAATGACTTGGGAATCACCATCTTGTCTTCCCTCAAGCCCTCCGCTCAATGTGTTAGAGCGGCCAAAAAGGCGTCAAATGTCCGGTTTGCCATTAAAAGAACTTTCGTAGACATCGATAAGAACATATTTGGAAAAATATACGGGAAATTTATTCGTTCACACCTGGAATATGGAGTTCAGGCGTGGCGACCGTGGCTGAAAAAGATAACAAACTGCTGGAAAGGGTCCAAAGGAGGGCAAAAAAAGTCGTGAAGGGTCTAAAGTCTTTATCATACAAATGCAGACTTGATGCTCTTAACCTTTTCCCTCTTGAGTACAGGCAGATTCGAGGCGATCGCATACATATATACCGGCTTGTAAGGAATCAGGACTGTGCTCTACACTTCAAATACATTTTTTCGTTTGCCACAACAACTAACTTGCGTGAGAATTTTCTGAAAATTCAAGGAACCTTATCCCACCTCGATGTTCATCCCCACTCATTTTTGCAGTGAGTTGTCGGTGCCTGGAACGGAGTCCCAAAGGATGTCATACAGGCGGACACGACAGATACATTCAAACATAAACTGGATTTATATTTTCTTGAAAAATACCGTTCATTCTTCCAGGAAGGCACTGCTACATCACATTAAAGCTTCGCACATACCTAAAGACATTGACTGGCAGGCGAATTCCTCTCCGCCTTAACATCAGAAATTGGTTGATGCTATTAACTTTTAAACCATGTCCGAACTGGTCAAATCAGTTACTAGAAATGACAACATTTAGATTTAGTTTTTACAAATGATGTCCACCCTCTCTTTATGAATGTCCATCGTGATCTATTTACAAGTGAACACGCAATACGTCACTGTTGTTTTCCAGTCCCCCTTCTTACGAAGACTGAGGTTAAATGCAATAACCTCGACTTTGCTAACATAAACCATGAATTAATAAATAATTTCGTAAGCACTCTAGATTGGCATAGCATATTCTCAATCAGCGATCCAAACTTTTTCCGTGAGCTATTGCAGAGCCTCACAGAAAAAATCCAGGCTTTTATACAGTTTAAGATTTTTAATTCAAATACAGCTTCTTCTACTGTTCTGCATTTTCTCCAGAATAGACTTAAACAATTACGAAAGCAACGTAAAGATTCATCTAAAAGCTCCTTGTCAGTTCATTTAAGGATTGCACAAATATTTGAATGAGCATCGAAAATTAGGCTCGCGAGAGATAAGCGTAGGGAGTCACGGACACAAAGTGATGCCAATTCATCCAAATCTGTTGCTCAAATCTTCCATGTTCGGTCATCGGCTTAGCGTCTGAATGTAACTCTGCCCTTACACGACTGTAACAAAAAAGTCGTTACAGAGGATTCGGCCAAAGCATAATTGTTAAACTCGTTTTTGCCAACCACTTTACCACTGAAACTAGCTCCACTCCCACAATTCCTCTGCTTTCAAATTAACTTCTAACAACCATTACATTCTCGCCTTCACGTATCCAAAAAGAAATAGCTCACTTAAACAATTCACATTCGGTTGGAACTGATAACATTCCCAATTTACTTATTAAACAATTGGGGGTTTTAAACGTTTACTCAGCAAGTTATTCTCAGTATTTCTCGAAAATGGTTTCTTCCCCGATTATATAAAAAACTTCAATATAATACCAGTTTTTAAATCTGGTTTCCACTCGCACATTCATAACTATTGCGGTGTTCATTAAACGCCCTCTCTTGCTAATTTTTTCGAAAAACTAATTGCAAAACAAATCACAGATTTTTGCATAAGTAATCAAATTATCAACTTTTCCCAACACGGCTTCTTACCGGACTGCTCTTTGAAACCTGCCACATGTCTTTTTCTAAATCTACTAACCTCTCTTCGTAATGATCATCTCTCTGTGGTAGTTGTCTATGTTGATCTTAGTAAGGCATTCGATAAAGTGCCTCATAAACGACTTCGAGCTAAACTAGAAGCTATAGGATTTCGAAGTCCCCTTACTAAATTTTTTAGATCATACCTAAATGATTGAAAGCAAAACGTTTTAGAAGGGTCCATATACTCAAGTGCTACCCCGATTGTTAGTGGTGTCCTTCAAGGTACCGTATTAGGTCCTTTGTTGTTCTTACTATATATAAATGATATTTCATCGATAGTTAAACATTCTCAATCTTGTATTTATGCTGATGACCTCAAATGCGTGTATTCCTTCTCTAACTCAACGACTGAACAGTGCCTAGAACAAATTTATACAGACTTAGATGCTCTTTCGGCTTGGAGCTCCACATGGCTAAAGGAGTTCTCACCTACTAAATGTCGCTTCATGAGATTTGGGCCTGCAAGGCTGCCGCAACCTCCTAGTTTTAAGGTTGCCCTATGATTGAATGTTCCTCCATCAAGGACTTGGGCTTAAGCTACACCAATAAATTATATATTTCGCCTCATGCCGATTGAATAACGGCCAAAGCTGCTCAGATTTGCGGCTTTATTTCTTATAATGTCTACCTTCCTGAAATTAAATTAAAAATTTATCGTACGTTTGTACTTCACATTCTTGAATTTTGCTGTCCTTTCTTCAGTTTAATGAATGAATCTAGCCGTTCAAAAATTGAAAATGTGCAAAGATATTTCACAAAAAATCTCCTTTTGCCGACGCTTTTAACTACTTCCTACTCAACAAGATGCCAGCTAACGAAGCTAAAATTTCGTTGGTTCAGGAGACTTGAAGCAGGCTTTTATCTCCTTTTCCGACTCAATAATTTTTCAACCCTCCCCAAGCTTTCTGTCATTACCCCCAATAGTCTTCCTTATAACCTTAGAAATTCTGCACTAATTATACCTCCCCCTGCATCCTCCACGTGTAAACGCTCTCTCTTCATTGCTTCTAGGTATAGTTTTCTTCGGAATAACTTGCCAATTGAAATAAGGTCGTTAACTAGTCTATCTGCATTCAAGCGAAGACTGCATATTTATCTAAACACTGATTCTATTAACCTTTTATTTTCCTCATCTTTTCCCAGTAGCTTTCCCCATGACTCGGAGAAAGGACCATCGGGAATTTAAGTGACCCTCTTGAAACCATATTTTCGCTACCTCGAGTCGCCCATGAACTATGATGTCTCCTTATATCACTAGTCATCCAAACGATGACATCATTCAGACGTACACATTCGGTGGTCCACAGTCTTAAATGCTGCCGTTTCTTTGGATAATAACCAGCATCAGAATTCAATTCTGGATGCTAAGATGCTGAGGACTAAAGTTCATTGACGCATTTTCGTATAATTTTTTTTTCATACGCCTAAGTGATCAAGAACGAATCACCTCGACGTTTCATTATCTCATTCTGAAATGCTACTGCAGTATTACTTTACTCTACCACCTGACCATTTTTCATACGCAGTTTTTTTCACCTACATTTTATTCAAAAATGAAGGCCTATGGAACTCTGCCTCCATTTTCAAGGAAGGAGTTTTTTTCACTGCCTATATTTTTCTAGTTCACCATTAATTTTAAAACATCGCTAAAAGTTGACATAGCAGGACAAGTTATGTTTTTGTACATTTTATTTGCACACATTGTCATCACTTTATTTCATTACTAATGTTTGCTTGGAGAGAGCCTTGCCGGTGCTAACAAAATATAAATCCTAAATTCTAAATATAGGTAATCTTCGATCCTTCAGGATGACTGTGTCTAGATCCCAGTGTTACAGAACTATTTTATTTCTACGTAACTATGTTACTAACAACTTTATAGTTACGTATTTATTTTATCTTTAATATCTTCGATGTGCCTTATCCCACCTGGATGTTCGTCGTCATTCGCTTTCGTAGTAAATCGTCGGTATCGGGGACGGACTCCCAGTCGACGTCTTACGGGCGGACACGACTGGTACATACAAAAATAAACTAGATTTATATTCGCTTAACAACTGCCGTTCATTCTACAGGAAGGCACTGCAACATCATAGCAAAGTTGTGCACATACATGGAGATAATGTTGGTTAACTGTGCCTAGATCCCACTGTAAGAAATTATTTCTCTTTCTATACAAATATGTTTCTCACTTATTTATAGTAACATATGTATTTTAACTGCAATAGCTTCGATGAGCCTCACCCAACCTGCATGTTCTTCGCCCTTCGTTTTCGCAGCGAGTTTACAGTGCCTGGATCGAACTGCCAGAGGACGTCATGCGGGCGGACACGACTGCCACATTCGAAAATAAACTGTTTTTATGTTCGCTTGACAAAACCCGTTCCTTCTTATAGAAAGAAACTGCTACATCATACAAAAGCTTTGCACATACGTAGAGATAACGGTGATATCTATTATTTGAGATCGGTAATCGTCGAAACTGTGCCCAGACTCGACTGTTAAAAACAATTTTCTTTCTATTTGAATATTTTATTCACTTCTTTGCAATGTCGTGGATTTTGACTGCAATTTTGCAGTTAATTTTTTTATTAATAGGGTCTTCAAAGGCAATGCCTTTTACCTTTAAATATACTGGACTATACTGAACCAATGGTGTAGACAGTTAAAGCCGCAAATTCAATGCTCTGCATCACCAAGCGGGAAATAAGAATTTTTGACGAATATTGGTTTTCTAAAGACTCTGGCACAGTTTTATGGTCAAGGCCAGAGCCGGTTGTTTTAAATTCAAAAATAAGCGGACAATTTTATATAAAACGGTTTTGATAGGGGACCAGAAGTCTTTTGAGACCCTGTTTTAGAAAAAAAACTCGGGCCTTTTCTCTTCAGATACTCGTTTGCCATTCTCACTTCGAGTTTTGTTTGATTTTTCCTGACAACTTATCATTGCATTCTGCATTTCTTATTTTGCCAATTTAATGGTCTTCAAAGTTATGTATTTGTACCCAGCTATATTCTCACTAACATGTTGCCTTGAGATCTCATACTAGCTTTAATTGATGCCCTTCATTTTACTTCGAACTACGATGAGAGTGAAAGCTATGGTTCGTCGAAAGCTCTCAGCCTCTGTACATTTGCGTGGCTTAAGTAAATCGAGGGTAGTGAGCAGAAATAGCCAATCTTCACCCCTTGTTAATGCTAGGCAGCTAGAACAGTCTGCTCAATACAATTTAAATGATATTTTTATAAAATTCGGGACCATGCGCTCAATTCTAGGAAAATTCTTCGATGCAAACATCTACGATGTTCCCTCTGAATGTAAAAATTCTAGACTCACTTATTCACTTGGGTGCCAGCGAATCTTGTGATAGGCAAAGAACATTTTGTTCACCCAGATTTCAGCCTTTCCTCGATACCATTAATTTTCCCGATTTGTCCCAGCTTGTCCATTCTTCAACGAGAGACAATCATATTTTAGACCTGATTTTCACAAACGACATTGCTCCCCTCTTCGTTGATTTTAAGCAGTGCCTCTTCCAAAGTGATCATACATTAATTCACTGTTGCCTTCCGATTGTTTCATCGAAAAAGGCTAGCGCCATTCGTACCTATCATGATTTTGACCTCGCAGATATGAGCTTAATCAATAACTTTTTCGACCCATTGGACTGGCAGTATCTCTTCTCCATGAACGACAAAGCAAGTCTTTGTAACTTCATGTCAGTCGTTTCAAATAACATCCTGGAACTTGTGCCGACCAAAATAGTCAAGCCCTACGTTTCGGAATCCACCGTTCCTCACTTTCGATTTGCCACGACTAAAAGAAATTGAGGAAGCAGTTGAAAGATCAATATACAAGCTCGTTATCTGTACATCTAAGGATTGCAGTGATTTTTGAATGAGCCTCTTAGATTCGTTATGCAAGTGACAGACAGAGGGAATCTTGCGCACTCAGCGAGCCAAACTCTGTGAAATCTGTTGTTCAACTGTTCCGCTGTCGATCCTCCTCTAAACAAGGTTATGAAATTCATCCATTACTAAACGAAAACAAGAACATTGTTCACGAAGACTCTGACAAGGCAGAATTGTTTAGCGCCAATCATCTTACGATGGAATTTTAACCGGTTCCAACGTTTCAAGTATTCTCGTTTTAATGTTATCAGCACCATTGATTTCTCCTTAGAACTAATTCGTAAGCAAATAATTTCGTCTAAAAACTCGCACTGTCCAGGGACTGACGGTATTCCAAACACAGTTATTAAGAGATTGCCGAGCTTCCTCCTATTGCTTAGCCATATATTCTCAGTTTATCTTCAAACGGATTCTTTCCTGACACATGGAAGACATCTATTATTCTTCCTGTCTTCAAGTCGGCATCTCGTTCGGACGTAAATAATTATCGAGGCGTTCACAAAACCCCGGCTCTAGCAAAACTTCTTGAAAAAATTATTTTTAATCAAATTCTTGACGTTTGCCTAGAAAATAAGCTCCTCAGCGACTCGCAATATGGTTTTCTACCTGAAAGATCATGCGAAGTGTGTCACTTAGCTTTTCCTAACCTCGTCGCTTCCATTCGTAATGAGCAGCAATCAGTGGTTGTGATCTACTTTTACCTGAGCAAAGCCTTTAACAAGGTACCGCACAGACGTCTTATGGTGAAACTGGAAGCCCTCGGCATCCGGCCTCCTCTCCTTGACTTCATTGGTTCCTACTTGTCTAACCGCAGCCAGAAGGTCTGAGTAGGTAATAGCTTTTCGACGCCTCAACCGATCACGAGTGGTATTTTTCAAGACACGGTTCTAGTTTCCCTTCTCTTTATTCTTTACATAAACGAAAATTCAACTTTACCCTCAAATTCACATAATTTCGTTTACGCTGACGACCTCAAGTGCATTTATTCATTTTCTAAAGACACTGCCAATAGTTGCGTTGATAAAATCAACACTGGTCTACTTATGCTCTCACGTTGGAGCTCTAGTTGGCAAATGGAATTTTCTCCATCCAAGAGTAGTTTCATGTGTTTTGGCCCCACCAAGCTTCCTGGACCCCTCGTATTTCAAAATAGTACACTGTAGAACGATCAACCATAAAAGACTTAGGTCTAAGTTACACGAATAAGCTAGCGTTATCGCCTCATGCAGATCGAATTTCTGCAAAGGCTGCACATATATGTGGTTTTATATCACATAATTTCTTCCTTCCGGAAATAAAGTAAAATCTATGCCGCATGTTTGTTCTTCCTATCCTAGAATACTGCTGTCCCCTCTTTGGGCTGATGAACGCTTCTGACCACAGTAAGATTGAAAAAGTTCAGAGGGTTTTTAATCGAAGACTATTTTCTCTTCCTGGATCCAGTATCTCTTATACGGATAGATACCAGTTAGGAAACATTAAACGTCTGTGGGTAAGAAGACTCGAAGCCGGTTTCTGCTTCCTGTTTTGCGTCAACTCTAGCCCAAATCTCCCACGAATTAACGCTCTCACTCCGGTAGATCGACCCTATGCCGCTCGTAATTCCTCCATGATCATTTCACCACCCCTTAGCCCCACAACTAACCGTTCTCAGTTTTTGCCTCCAAATATGCTTTCATTTGGAATAATCATCCACTGGAAATTAGGTTGTCGTCTACATTAGCTACTTTCAAAACCAAATTACTCCAACATTTAACTTCGGAAGATATAAAGTCCTTATTGTCTGTTTCCTTCCCAAACTCGCCACTTTTAGATTTTATAAAAAAGGGTCCTCCTGGTATTTGAGGCAACTCCGTTGATAGTATGTTGGTCTTTTATTATATTTCCGTCATCCTCTGCAGAGTCAATCTTTGCATTCACTTTTTCAACCCTCCCTCCCTTTTAAACTAGCATCGCCAACTCTTGACAACCTTGATACTTTCCTCCGATTTTGCAACGCTGACGATGGTCTCCAGTTTCAGTTGATGATCGAGGCGGGTTCTGATGGTTTCGCCTCTTTGGTGGTGGACTATGCTGTCAGCAAGGTCGCATCTCGACTGATGATCTCATGACCTCTACTGTCCCCTCTTCGTTTTGACCCTGGTGTCCACGATGAGTTCGTCCTCTCTCACTTCTACTGGTGGTTACAAACAGTAGCTCTGACTGCTATATTATCTCTCACATGATAAGGAGCGTTCCAAACCCTCATTAGTTGTGAGCAACATCACAATACTATCCCATTGCATCTAGCTATTAATTTTTTAGTGAAGCAATTTATTTCTCCTGATTTTTTTCAAATTGGCGGCTTGCCAAACTCCACCTCTGATTTAACCGTAAGAGTTTATTTTACTGCTTCTTTTCTAGTTCACCATATATGTCAAAGATTGTTGACTTTTGTTTTTAAAAATGCAAATTGTACTGAATCGGATGTGCCTACCATAGTACTCATTTATGCTGTTGGTTTGGTTAAGTTCCGTTAAGTTTATTAAGGGAAAGATAGGCAAACGCCTTTGAACTCCCTTTTGGTTACAGTATGGCTAAAAAGCCTCTGGTACATCATGAAAATGTAAAAAAGTTGGTTTACATAAAAGCGTGCGGAAAATAAGTAGCTGTTGGCTCATCGAAGAGAGTAAACATAAATATGTACTTGCATATTACGAGTAGCATGAGTACATGCTATTGTTGGTGACAAGATTCTCGTGAGTGAGGCATATGCGACGAGTTTGAGATAATAAAAATGCTATAAAAATGGTACTGAAATATAAAAAGTAGTATTGTAATATAAGAGTGTGATTCAACTGGGACGTGACTAAGAAGATCTGGGTATATTATAGTGGGCACTGCCATACTGGTCCAGGTTTTTCTTAAAAAGCTCAACGGAAGTAGCCATAACAACATCCAGAGGCAGAGCATTCCAAGCGTCGACCGCTCTCTTGGAGAAGAAGAACCTTCGTGTATCCAGTCTGGTCCCAGTTACACGTAGTTTGATGCTCACATCGTGCAACAATTATCCACTTTGTATTTATTTATACCGTGATACTAAGTTTGAAATGACGGGGCTATGTCGGCCTTAAATATACAATTTATTAATGTATTATTAATTTAGATGTCATACTGCTTAATACTCGGTATGTTTTGAATAAAATGGCTCAAATAAGAGTCATTGCTTTCAAGTTAACGCCCGACTTTTTATTTATAACTGAATCTTGGACACATCCCTGTAGTTCTCACTCTTTGTTCATCATAGACGAATATTATCTTTACCGTCAAGACCGCATTAGTAAGCATAGTGGTGATTGTTTTCTCTATATTTAAGCTTCATTTAAACACTTACCGTTCGCCATAGATGACACGTTATTCTCTGTTAATTGCTGCTCCTCATTCATTATCCTGTTGCCCCGAAATGATGAATCTCGGATACATTTACAGCCTGCGATTTAGAGTTTTATAATTTATAATTGATATTTTCTTAGTGCCGGGAAGGCATATTCAAAACAAACATTAGTAACGAAATAAAATTATGACAATGTGTGCAGATAAAATGTACAAAAATATAATAATTAAAGCAGAACTTTTCCTGTTAGGGCAATAGTTAGCCATGTTTTAAATTAATTGTGCACGGGAAAATAGGCAGTGAAACAAATTCCTACCTTGAAATCGGAGGCAGATTTCAATAGGCCTCCATTTTCGAATAGAGGGTAGGAGAAAAAACTACTTAGGCAAATAAGGTGAGGGGGTAGAGTAGGCTAGTACTGCAGTAGCATTTCGGAATGAGATAATGAAACGTCGGTACGGTTTGTTATTGATCACTAAGTTGCATGCGGGTGTAGGGATTTTGGTCGCTCCATTTGTCTCGTACAGGTGGTGAATGCCTTTGTGGCCGCCTCTCACTGGTACACAACTCTCCCCTGTGGCTCCTCGAAGTTGGGTTCTTCCCAGCAGCCACACCCCGGGCAACCGTAATGACTGGCGGGCTAAACCAGGTGAGGGTCTCCGGTGTTGTGTGTGCCTCCACACCCGGTATGTCTAACTCCCGAACTTCCCACCTCCCAACTCTCAAAAAGTCCTAGGGTGGGTGCGACAGCAACCCCGTAGGCAGCCCAGGCTAACTAGGGTCATTCTTCCACTAAAACAAAACCTTGACCCATAGTGGAGTTCGGCAGCCGTCTGGATGTCCGGCAGCCCTATTTAGGGACAGCACTGCTTGCCTCCTCGCGGATGAAGGGGCTAGAAAAGGTGCTTAACAAAGGTTGGTTATCAAGTCTTCTGCAGCCAGCCGCGGCTCGCAGATCGCAAAATACGCGGTCGTAAAACTCAAGCAAACAACAATACCCCCGTCCCCATCACCCTCGCCATACCCACCAGGCTGCTCGGGTGAGTCCAGATACACAAGCAGCCTGGAATGTTCGTTCCCTTTTAGACAATCCTAGGAGCAACTGGCCAGAACGGAGGACGGTGCTTGTCACTAGGGAACTGGCGCGCTACAAGGTGGACATTGTTGCTCTCCGTGATACCCGATTCTCTGAGCAGGGTCAGCTGGAGGAGGTAGTTGCCGGCTACACCTTCTGGAGCGACTGGACAAAGGCAGAGTGACGCGACGCTGGTGTTGCCTTTGCAATCCGGAACGACATCGTGGGACGATTACCCTCCTTGCCGCAGGGTATCAATGATCGCCCAATGAGCCTCCGTCTGCCTCTTCGGGTAGATAAGTTTGCCACCATCATCAGCACCTACGCTCTCTTAATGACGAGCTCTGCTGCGGCGAACGACAAATTCTACGAGGACAGCCACGCCCTGCTGGTGACTGCGCCGAAAGAGGACAAGTTAATTGTCCTTGGTGACTTCAACGACCGCGTCGTGACGGACCACGCAGCCTGGCAGGAAGTGCTGGGTCCCCACGGTCTCGGTAGCTGTAACGATAATGGCCTCCTTCTACTGCGCACGTGTGCGGAACACCGTCTCCTGCTGACCAACACCCTCTTCCGCATTCCGACGCGGGAAAAGGCCACGTGGATGCACCCTCGGTCTTGGCGCTGGCATCTGCTGGACTATGTTCTCGTCCGGAGGCGAGATCAACAGGACGTGCTGGTAACCAAGGCGATCCGCGATGCTGATGGTTGGACAGATCACCGCCTCGTCATCTCCAAGGTGAGGCTCCAACTGCAACCCCGTCGAAGGCCCCAGGGTAAGAGGCCGCCAGGTAATTTAAATACACTTTTGTTAAATTTGCCTGCTCACTGTTTTGATTTCAGCAACCAAATAACCCATAAACTGGAGGAACTGCGTGCTCCAGATGATAATGCTTTCGTGGAGGCACGATGGTGTCAACTGCAAAATGTCATCCAGTCCACCGCACTCGAAGTTCTCGGACGCGCACACCGTCAACACCAGGATTGGTTTGATGACAATGACGCCGACATCAACAACTTACTTACGGAGAAGAATGGAATACACAAAGCCTACATGGACCTTTGGACTGACGCCACCAAAGCAGCCTTCTTCAGATGCCTGTGCCTTGTACAGCAACGGCTGCGGGAAATGCAGTATGCCTAAATGATCCGAAAGGCTGAGGAAATCCAGGGTTATGTGGACCGAAATGAAATGAAAAACATTTTCAACGCCATCAAGGCCATCTGTGGTCCGTGTATCAAGGGGGCCGCACCGATGCTCAGCTCTGACGGCACAACACTGCTCACAGAGAAATCGCATATTTCTGAAGCGCTGGGCCGAGCACTTCAGAAGTGTCCTTAATTGCTCATCAGTCATCTCCGATGCTGCCATTGACCGGCTCCCTTAAGTGGACACGAACAATGACCTTGATCTGCCGCATTCCCTACCAGAAACCATTTGTGCCGTGCAGCAGCTTTCCAGCGGTAAAGCACCGGGATCCGACGCAATCCCACCGGAAGTCTACAAGCACGGTGGGACCCGGCTGATGGCAGAACTCACAACAGTCTTCCAGGAGATGTGGCATAAAGGACAGGTTCCTAAGGATTTCGAAGACGCGACCATCGTTTATCTCAACAAACGCAAGGGGAACCGGCAAGTCTGTGATAATCACGGAGGCATCTCGTTGCTCAACATCGCCGGGAAAATCTTTGCCCGTATCCGTCTTAATCGTCTAGACGGTCACCTAGAGCAGGGCCTGCTCCCAGAAAGCCAATGTGGCTTCCGCCGATACCGCGGGACAACCGATATGATCTTTGTCGCCCGCCAGCTATAAGAGAAGTGCCAGGAGATCCGAACTCACCTATACACTACCTTCGTGGATCTGATGAAAGCCTTTGAAACGGTGAATCACGACGGACTGTGGAAAGTCATGCAGAAATTCGGCTGTCATGAGCGGTTCACGCACATGGTGCGTCAGCTTCATGACGGGATGACGGCGCGCGTCACTGACAACGGGACGGTATCCGAAGCATTCGCAGTGGCCAACGGATTGAAGCAGGGCTGCGTATTGGGTCCCATCCTGTTCAGTCTCATGTTCTCGGCTATGCTAATGGACGCCTACCGGGATGAGCAGCCTGGGATCCACATCACCTAAAGAACTGACGGGCACCTACTCAACAGTCGGCGAATGCAGGCTTCAACGCACGTGTCTACGACTACAGTACATGACTCGCTCTTCGCGGACGTTTGCGCCCTTAACAGCGTGACGGAGGAGGACATGCAAAGGAGTATGAACCCCTTCACCACAGGCTGCGCCGATTTTGGATTAACAATCAGTACAGCCAAAACGGTTGTCATGCCCCAGCCAGCGCGGAAAAAAATGCTCCCCGAATCAATGTCAACGTTGCTCAACTCAAAACGTTAAAAACTTGGCTTATCTAGGAAGCAAGCTGTCCCGCAACACGAGAATCGATGACGAGGTTGCCCATCGGATCTGCAAAGCTAGTCAGGCCTTCGACCGGCTGCATGCCTCCATGTGGAATCGCCATGGTATTCAGCTGAACACCAAACTGAAAGATTTACAAGGCCGTTGCCTTTACGACACTCCTTTACGGAGTGGAGACCTGGACCATCTACTCTAACCAAGCCAGGAAGCTGAATCACTTCCATCTCAACTGCCTCCGCAGAATACTGAAGCTGAGCTGTCAAGACAGGATCCCGGACACGAAAGTTCTGGAGCAGACCGGAATCCTCAGCATCCACGCCATGCTGAGGCAAGTGCAACTGCAATGGATCGGCCACCTGGTAAGAGTGGACGACGAGCGATTACCCAATGACTTTTCTATGGAGATGTCGCTACGGGTGCTCACCGACAGGGAGGTCAAAAACGATGCTACAAGGACTCTTTGAAGAAATCGCTGAAGCAACTGCAAATCAACCTGGCGACCTGGAAGGACTTTGCCCATGATAGACCGGCATGGAGAAGATCGGTGAAGACTGGCGCAGCAATCTATGAGGCCAACCGGATCACCACCGCCAATGCCAAAATAACGGCACCGGAACGGAACAAAATCACACTAAAAGGCGTCGGTATAATTGAAACCTCCGTATCTTCGGATCCTGAGTTCTTTTAACAGTAACATTTCAACAAATTTTAGACCAGAGCAATTTTGTTTCCCACATTTCGTTTCTTCTTTCCAGTTTTCTTCTCCGCCACCAAATATTTCTTTTTTATAAATACTGATGAGCTTAACCTGCAGCTCAGAAATAGGCTCAGCTTAGTTTCGCTCAATGCAAGATCAGTTGTATATAAGATGGCTGAGCCTACAGCAGTAGCCTTTGAGCTTGATCCAGATGTGCTGTGCATCACTAAATCCTGGGCTCACTCTCTTATTTCTGACTCGACGCTTGCTATAGATAATTTCAATTTGTACCAACAAGACTAAGCTTAAAACATGGCGGTGGTTGCTTCCTTTATATTAAGTCATCATTTGTACATTTCCCTTTTCAGCTGAGCATTTCGTTCTTTTCTGGAAATGTATGCTTTGCTTCAGTCATCCTCCCGCACAATAAAAAAAGGTAATTGGCTGTGTCTTTAATCCTCCATGTTATTCTGACAAAGAAAACGAGCTCTGTGAACTATTTGAAAAAGTTTCAGACTCAATTTGATGTCAAAATAATCGTAGAAAATTTTAATCTACCAGACATTGACTGGCAGACAAATTCCTCTCCGCCAAAACATCGGAAATTGGTCGATACTATTCATTTTCTAAACATGTCCCAACTGGTCGGGTCAGTTACGAGAAATGTCAACCTTTTAGATTTAATTTTTACAAATGTTTTCCACCCTCTCTTTATGAATTTCCATCATGATCTATTCACAAGTGATCACGCACTAATTCATTGTTGTTTTCCAGTCCCGCTTCTTACAAGGCCTGAGGTTAAATGGAATAACCTCGACTTTGCTAGCACAAACCATGAACTAATAAATAATTTTGTAAGAAATCTAGATTGCCAAAGCATATTTTAAATCAACGATTCAAACTTTTTCCATGAGCTATTGCAGAGCCTCACAGAATAATTGCAGGCTTTTATCCTGTTTAAGATTTTTAATTCAAATATAACTTCTTCTACTGTTCCACATTAACTCCAAAACAGACTTTAAAAATTACGAAAGCAACTAAAATATTCATCTTAACGTTCTTTGTGATTTCACTTAAGGATTTCACAAATATTTCAAAAATCATCGAAAATTAGGCTCGCGCGAGATAAACGTAGGAAGTCTCGGGCACTAAGTGATACCAATTCATCCAAATAGGTTGCTCAAATCTTCCATGTTCAGTCATCGGCTAAGCGTCTGAATGAAACTCCAACTTTACTTAACTGCAACAAAAATTGTGTTCCAGAGGATTTTGGCAAATCAGAATTGTTTTACTGTAATACTGATTGATCACAGAAATCGGGATTTAATTTTAAACGGAAAAAGATATAGAAAGTCATCCAGAATGCTTCCGACGAAGCCAACATCAAAGAAAATCTTCGCTGACTTCTGTAGTGATCACGTATATGGCTCATCGTCCTCATCGTCTTTCGGTCATCGGCTAAGCGTCCGAATGTAACTCCGCCCTTACTCGACTGTAACAAAATATTCGTTACAGAAGATGTGGGCAAAGCAAATTGTTCAATTCGTTTTTTGCTTACCACTTTACCACTGAAACTAGCCCCATTCCCTCAATTCATCTGCTTTCAAATTCAAATTTACTTCTAGCAACTATTAATTTCTCACTTTCACGTATTCAAAAAATAAAAGCTCACCTAAACGATTCACATTCGGTTGGAACTGATAACATTCCAAACTCAATTATTAAACAGTTAAGGGATTTTCCACCTTTACCTAGCAAATTATTCTCAGTATATCTCGAAAATTGTTTCTTCCCCGATTATTGGAAAACTTCTATTATAATACCAGGTTTTAAATCTGGTTCCTAATCTGACAGTCATAACTATCGTGGTGTTTATAAAACACCCTCTCTTGCTAAAATCTTCAAAAACTGGAAAATGAGCTTGCAGACTTAAGAAAAATCTTGTAAGATAACAATACTCGGCGAAATACGGTTAGCCATATTACAGTTAAGAGGGAGTGACCAAAGCACCAAAAGTACAAAAAACTACAATTTGTAACAACTCACAATTTTCGGACGTTAATACCCATAACGACCGGATAACAGAGGGTTTTTACTCGAAGAATATTTTCTCTTCCTGGATCCAGTATCTCTTATACGGATAGATGCCAGTTAGCAAACATTAAATTTCTGTGGGTTAGAAGACTCGAAGCCGATCTCTGCTTCCTGTTTCGCGTTAACTCTAGCCCAAATCTCCCACGAATTAACGCTCTCACTACGGTAGATCGACCCTATGCCACTCTTAATTCCTCCATGACCATTTCACCACTCCTTAGTTCCACAACTAACCGGTCTCAGTTTTTGCCTCCAAATATGCTTTCATCTGGAATAATCTTCCACTGCAAATTAGGTTGTCGTCCACATTAGCTATTTTCAAAACAAAGTTACGCAAACATTTAACTTCGGAAGATATAAAGTCCTTATTGTCTGTTTCCTTCCCTAACTCGCAACTTTTGGATTTCGAAAAAGGTCCCCCTGGTATTTGAGGCAGCTCCATTGATATTATATTGGTCTCTTATTATATGTCCATCATCCTCTGCAGAGTCAATCTTATATTGGTCTCTAATTATATGTCCATCATCCTCTGCAGAGTCAATCTTTGCATTCACTTTTTGCCCCCTCCTTTTAAACTAGCATCGCCAAGTCTTGACAACCTTGGTACTTTCCTCTGATTTTGCAACCCCGACGATGGTCTCCAGGTTCAGTTGAGGATCAAGGCGGGTTCTGATGGTTTTGCCTCTTTGATTGGTGGAATATGCAGTCAGCAAGGTCGCATCTCGATGACGATCTCATGACCTCTACTGTCCCCTCTTCGTTTTGACCCTAGTGTCCACGATTAGTTCGTCCTCTCTCGCCTCCACTGGTGGTTACAAACAGTAGCTCTGACTGCTATATTATCTCTCACACGACAAGGAGCGTTCCGAACCCTCAGACGTTGTCAGCAACATCACAGCATTATCCCATTGCATCTAGCTATTAATTTTGTAGTGAAGCGGTTTTTTTCTCCTATTTTTTTTAAATTGACGGCTCGCTGAACTCCGCCTCCAATTTAACCGTAGGAGTTTTTTGACTGCTTCTTTTCTAGTTCACCGTTTATGTTAAAGATTGTTGACTATTGTTTTAAAAAATGGCAAATCGTTCTGAATCGGATTTGCCTACCATATTGTTCATTTCTGCTGTTAATATGGCTACTCACATAGTGCAGCAATTATCCACTTTGTATTTATTTATACCGCGATACTAAGTTTGAAATGATGGGGCTCTCTGGGCCTTAAATATACAATTTATTTATTATTTATTAACAGGAAAACAGTCTTTGAATCCTACGGACGACGGCCCACAGTCTAAAATGCTGCCATTTTTTGGATACTTACCATCATTAGAATTCAAATCTGGATCCTAAGATGCTAAGGACTTAAGTTAATTGACGCATTTTCGTGAGATTTTGTTTCATAGGCCTAGGTTATCAAGAACGAAACACCTCGACGTTTCATTATCTCATTCTGAAATGCTACGAACGTATTACCCTACTCTACCACCTGACCATTTTTTCCTAAGCAGTTTTTTCTCCTACCTTCTATTCAAAAATGAAGGCTTATTGAACTCTGCCTCCATTTTTATGGAAGGAGTTTTTTTTCACTGCCTATTTTTTCTAGTTCACCATTAATTTTAAAACATCGCTTACTGTTGACATAACAGGACAAGTTATGTATTTGTACATTTTATCTGCACACATTGTCATCACTTTATTTCGTTACTTATGTTTGCTTAGACAGTGCCTTGCCGGTGCTAACCAAATATAAATTCTAAATAAATAAATAAGTAAAGTAACAACTCACAATTTTCAGACGTGAATACCCATGACGACCGGATAACAGGAAAACAGTCTTTGAATCCTACGGACGACGACCGCCGAGAACAACAAATTACATCCTCCCATCTTGGGTGCTCTAACAAGCCCGTAGTTGCATCCCCAAAAGGAAACGTGTGGCAATCTGCAATGGGAAAACACAACAACACCACCAAATTGGATAACGGTAATATCACGACAACTTCAATAATGCCTCTTCCAAAGGCAGTTCCGACTTCAGACTCACCTTCTGTCGGCTATTTCAGCAGTTTTAAAGAGCCCTTATTTGAGAGCGAAAAAACCAATGAGTGGCAAGATATAATTGGGAAACAACATAAAACGATTATAAAGTTGAAAACAAACCTAAAGAATCCCTCTTGTCATTCAGAGGAAAATATGGTCGGCAGTGAATCAAAAGACGCCCTAGACCGAGAGAACTGCGTTGTTATCCAGGGCTTACCTAAATCAAATGCACACACCTCAAAGGAACGGATATCCGCTGATCTTGCTATGTTTCAGCACCTGCTGAATGATAAACTTCATTCAGGAGAGGCTATAACCGTTCGCGCTGCCTTTAGGCTCAGAAAAAAGGATATTGAAAGGTCCCAAAATGTGAAACCACGGCCTATCAAAATTGTCTTTGACAACAAGGAAGAGGCAAAGCTACTTCTCTCGAGAAAAACCAACCTTCGAAACTCTCATAAGCAGTTTATTTTCAGCATGACAAACTTTCCAGAAGAACGTCTGAAATGCCGCGAATTAGTGATAAAAATGAATAGGAGGCTTGCAGCTGGAGAGAACAATCTGGTGATTTACAGGGAACGCGTGATACAGAGAAACGAAACATTGCTCTGGAACCAGCCAATGCTCATGATAATAGCGGCAAATTAGCATTGGCAAACTCGAGACAAACGGAATTCGGCTCTGCTGACGGCTACATACTTAAATTTCTGTATGCCAACGCCCGAAGTCTGTTTTTGAAGCTCGATGAACTGAGAATTCAGGTAGCCGTTCTATCTCCCGATATTATAGCAATCACAGAAACATGGCTGTCACAGAACATCAGCGATTGCAAACTAGCCTTATCCGGGTACCAGCTGTTCAGGAGAGACCGCACCCAACGCCAGGGTGGAGGAGTTGCGATGTATGTTAAAAAGCAATTTCACAGTGTGTGAAATGACGGAGAAGATTAGCAATGGTATTGAGGCTATTTGGCTGAAAATAAAGACGTGGGGATTGCAGTCCCTTGAAATCATGACTCTCTACCAACCACCGGGGACAGACACTGACGCTGATACTTGTTTGTTGGAGAACATAAAGGAGATTAGCAGTCGACCTGATGTTGTTCACATGGGTGACTTAAATGCACCCAGCATTCGATGGAATGATCTGCAGGCGCAGAGCTCAAATTGTTCCTTCGATCATCGTCTGCTGAAGACAACACTTGAAGCTCTTTTTACCCAACATGTATTTGTTCCAAAAAGAGCGCGTGGAGGACAACAGGCTAGTTTTTTAGATCTCGTCTTCACTAAAGATCCTGACAGTATAGACGAGGTACACCGCCTACCTTAACTTTGTCGAAGTGATCATGCAGTACTTTTATGGGAGTATGGTTTATATTCTGTGCCATCTGCAATTAATGAAACCAGGCCCAATCTATGGCGAGGAGACTTTTGCTAGATGAGAGCTGAGGCATCACGAATAGACTGGGATCTTCTCTTCTCCGGGAATGTCAATGAGGACTGGAATTTATTTAAGGAGTGTTTGTTGAATCTAATAAAATGCCCGTGCCCCCATCACAACTTTGAATAGCTAACAGACCACAGTGGCTAACAAGGGATCTAAAAAGAGAGATTGACAGGAAAGGAAAACTTTGGAAGAAATTTCACCAATCCAATGAAAGTTTAGCCTTGCAAGCATACAAAACTCAAAGGAACAAGGTTAAAAGCTTGATCTTCCAAAGCCGACGGGATAACGAGAGGGATTTGCTCCAGCGAGCAGTTCACAATCCCAAATTGCTCTGCAGTTATTTAAGAAAAAGCACACTTTACAGGAATCCGATTCCTGTTATATGAAACGATAACGGTTTCGAGATACCAGAAATTGGAAACAAAGCTGAACACCTTTCGCAGTTCTTTTAGTTGGTTTTCACCAGAGAAGCTGTTTTTATTCCATCTAGTTACGAGATTATGGGGCGCCAATTATTCAGGATATGCTCTTTCGAGAAGAGGCAGTCTTTGAAGAACTAAAAAGTCTGAAGGCATACAAATCCCCTGGCCCCGACGAGATTTCAGCAAAGCTACTCCTCGAACTTGCTCGAGAGCTGGCGAAACCGCTATCCTTTATGTACCAGAAATCGTTCGATACGGGAATTCTTCCTACCGACTAGAAAACAGCCCACATCACAACGCTTCACAAAAGTGGTAGTCGTGCATTTTGTACAAGCTACAGGCCTGTCAGCCTGATCTCAATCTGTTGCAAGGTTATTGAGAAGGTTCTAAGAAAGGAATTGAGGATCTATTTAGAAACCCGTAACCTATTATTAATTGCACAATACGGCTTTCGTAGGGGAAGATCGTGTGTTACGAACTTACTTTATACGATGCAAAGCTGGACATTATCACTCGATGCAAAAGACACTGTGCATGAGGCCTACATTGATTTCCAGAAGGCCTTCGATAGTCTTCCGCACCAGCGTCTCCTTTACGAGTTGAGAATTTTTGTTATTGGAGGCAAACTTCTAACGTGGATCAAGAATTTTTCTCGTTGGTCGTTCCCAAGTGGTCTGTCTATGCGGATCGCGATCAAACCGCACAGTCCTCGAAAGTGGAGTCCCACAAGGTTCAGTGCTCGAACTGATCCTATTTCTCTTGTTCATTAATGATTGTGTATAGGAATTGGACTGGGAATTTGCTACGGTTGCGGACGATATAAAAATCTGGAAAGTTATCCATAATGCTGCTGATGGAGAAAATTTCCAAGAAAATCTTCATCGATTGGACGAGTGGTCCCGCAAATGGCTCTTGTCGTTCAACTCCAACAAATGCGCCTGCTACGTCTGGGAAATCGAAATCAGGTCATTGATATGCGACCCTAATATTTGAACTGTTTGCCACTCCGAAAAGCACACACATACAGAAGGATCTTGGAGTTCGGATGAAGGACAACCTGAAGCCTTCTACGCAATGTTGCAAGGCAGCTAAATCCGCCAATGCAATGCTGTACGCTATTAAGCGGGTATTTAAAGCTTCCAATTAAGACTGCTTTTCTAAAGTCTTTGGTTCGTTTTTTAGTTCTCATCTTGTATATGCAATCCAAGCCTGGCGACCGTGAACCCAGCAGGACAACAACATGCTCGCAAAGGATGCAGCGGCGAGCCACAAAATTAGTAAGAGGTCAAGGTGAATGTCATATGAAATTCGCCTAAATAACCTAAAGCCCTATCCTCTGAGTTATAGGCAGTTGCGTGGAGACTTGATAAAAAACCTTCCATATCGTGCGTGGCAAGGATTGTACCCTCCTATGTGATGTTTTTTCCAACTTGCCACTACAAATAATCTCCGAGGTCCTCCATTCAAACTAAGTGTGCCCCAAGTAAGATTGGATGTGAAGAAGTATTTTTTCACCAACCGTGTCGTGGAACCGTGGAATAACCTATTTGAGGCGATTGTAATGTCCCAGTCTATGTATACATTCAAACATCGGCTTGACATACATATGTTGCAGCACCACGACGACTATGTGACTACTTAACCTTAAAAATATCAGTGTACCATGTAAATCTGCCTACATTCACTTGATTGGAACTTCTTTACATTGCTTCTTATTCTTGCTATTTTTATGTAACAAATAGGGATTTCAAAGGCGTAATCCTATTTTCCTCAAATACACTGAACTGAACTGAACATATTTGGATGTAAACCATGGAAGGGATCACTATTTTAAATAGGTTTAATGATTTGACACTGCTTGGGCGCCATCAAATCCTTAGAACACAGCAAAAAACTTAGAACAAACTCCTCTTTTCATTAACCACTTTTGATTTGTTTTGTTTGTTTGCTTAAAAAGCAGTGTTCGAAATGAAGAGTTTGTTTTAAGTAAACAAACCTGTTTTCCAAGGTTCAGAAATAGCAAAATTTGAAGTTAAAACAGCTTTACAGAATGGGGATGAATGTATCAGGTAAGAATGGTTAGAGTCAAGACTAGTCTGTTATTGACGTTCGAGAGTATTCATTTGACAGAGGTAAAAACGTCTGCGGTCGATTCGAAGGGATAAGTATTTCCAATCAGATGCGAGTGCAGTCGATTCCAGTGTGGAGTCGTGTAGCGGCCGAGGACTTCGCAGTTTGCACACCCACGGGAAAGTAACGCACCTGTAGTCGTTATTAGACGATGCGCGTATTGAACAGGGTCTCTAAGCACCATGCCGATCACTCAAACGCAAGTCATTAGAAGGAACAACAGAAATGTCGGAAATTGATTCTACTAATAAGAATGATATAAAGGTATAAAAGGACACGATAGTAAAATAAGGAAGGGAATGTTACATGAAGCTATGTCCCTTTTGGAGTGGGGGGAATTCTGTCATGTCCGTTGGATAACCGGTGGGGAGTGCAACGCTGTGGGCAACTGCAGGGTCGGGATGAGGGGATGCTGACATTGAGCGGGGGATAGCGATACGATAAGCGGCGACGGTGTTCGTGGGGACGGGGGTCAGCTTTCGAGAGTGGAAGGGGGCACCGGCATCTTCACCGAAATTCGATCAAATTTATTTCCATCCAGGATCCGCGCGAAAAAAAGCTACCAGTTAATTCAAACAATTCTGTCGAAACTGCGGTTCGCTACAGTCTGTCGACTAATTAGACTTAGTTAACTGATTGCTAAAAAAGGTGAAAAAAGATTAGGAGCAGGAAGAGTTCAACGGTAAGAAACTTTCAATGCAGTCCTACAGTCTTCATATTTGTATTATATAGCATAGTGTTGAAATATGTTTGATCTAGCTGTATGAAACAGCTAGTACCATTCGTTTCATAAAGCTATATCAAAACCTAGGCGTGAGGCTCGTTGCGCATTCGAATTACGTGGAGCATTAATGATGTTAAAACCGTAATAAATTTACTACTAATAGACCGAGAAAAAATATAATAAGTGTTGCAGGTTAGTTTTTAAGCAAATTGTTTAACAATCATAAAATTATATATAAAAATAAAGACGCTATCCAAAAACATTTAAAAATGTAAAATTATCATAGATTTTTTCATAAGTTTAAGAAATTGAAAAAAAGCTGCGTTTTTAGATAATGGGTATATAAATCATTAAAATTGAGAGCCCTTGCGCTAAGCCAGAGGATAGATATTTATGAGTCTTGTAGGTTACTAACCACCAGCTATAGCTTGCCCATAACCAAATGGTGTACCACCTAACCAGATGATTAAATTCTTCATCTCTATGTGCATTGCAGGTCGTCGTAAGATGTTCACAAAAGGACGTCAAATAGCTACTTGTGGGAGCATCTGCCCTGAAATGGTTATCGCCGCAAAGTACGTTTGGATTTGCTTGACTTCTAGATGCACATACGGCAGCTTATCAGGGAGGACTCAGAATTGAAGCAGTTATCACCGATAGTAACCGCCACGTTGTAAAACGCGTGATTTGCGAAGTTGGCGTTATCAGAGCCCTTTCGGCCCGAATTCTATGTTAAAGAACTGAGTTGAAAAATGTCCTATCTTATTCAAAAATAGATGTGTGGTATTATTTAACAGATTTTGTTTGATTTTTATTTTAAATCCTAGTAGGGTTCGACTATTTCTGATAGAACTTGGTAGGGCATTCCATATTGTCACGTATCTTATGGAATAGAAGTTGGATCGTTGGGCCTTTTTGAATTTAGGAATTTTTATAATATTTTCAGAATTTCTAGTGTCTCGGGGCCGTTTTGATTTGTTAGTATATTCATTCTGAGAATATCTTGGTCGTGTGTGATTTTGAATAGATAAGTGAGACCATTTTGGAGTCTTCTGATCCAGACGGGTTGAAGACCATATCTATTGTAAAGTTCCATGTATGAGCCTTGAATGCCCTCATATTTGGATAAGGATCTGGTAAAGCATCTTTGAATGGCTTCTAGTTTCTTTCGGCCATCTGATGGCATTATGCCAAAGAAAATTGAGCAGTAATCCAGGAGATGTAAAACGTACATTTTATATAGTCGTGTCTTTAGTGCAGGTGAGGAGAAATGTTTAAAAATGAATCCGCATAGTCTAGTGGTTTTTGGTGATATTTGTTTAACGTGGGGAGATAAATCAAGAGCATTTGTATAGCTAAGACCTAAGGCTTTTATTGATGTTGTCTCGGTTATTTTCTGACTATCGAAAATTATGGGTGGAAGTTTTTATGGACCAAAAATCAGGAGATGACATTTAATTGGAGAGAATGACATTTGCCATAGAGTACTCCATTCGCTTAGTTTTTTGAAATCACTTTCAATCGTTCTATGCATACTGGCTACTGTATGCTTGTTATATGCATTTGCAAGTTTTAAGTCGTCCGCACATAAAAATGTTTTAGCTGACGTTGATATAGAGGATAAGTCGTGAATGTATATAAGAAATAGAAGGGGACCTAGGATAGTCCCCTGAAGTACTCCACTACTAATAGGAGATGGATCTGAGACCAGGTTTCGAATTTGTACTACCTGATATCGGTTTGAAGGTAAGATTTTAGAAAGTTAAGAAGAGGAGACCAAATCCCATGACTTTTTAGCTTCACTAGAAGCCTTTGATGGGGGACTTTATCGAACGCTTTTTTTAGGTCAAAGTATATCGTAGCTACCGTGTTTCCGTCATCTCTGTTTCTTGAAACGAATTCAAGGAAGGTGAGATGGCAGGACTGACATGACTTTTTAGGTAAGAAAGCGTGTTGAGAGGAAGGTATGAGTTTAGCGTTTGTTAGATAATTTAGCATATGGTTCGAAATTATTTTTTCTAGGCTTTTTGCTATAACCGCTGTTCGGTGAACACCACGATAGCTTTGTGTATCAGATCGGTTCCCGTTTTTAAAGATTGGTGTAATGCTAGAGTATTTCTGGATTTCTGGATACATACCATTCGATTGGAGTAAAAAGATAGGGGTTGCAAAATAACTAGATTTTGTGGGAAATAGCATAAATTGGCGGAAAACGTGCATTTGAATAAGGATTAAATGATTTTGAAAAACTGATAACATAATCAGAGGAATTAATTATTTGGGGATTTGGGACACTTTTTGGGTTGGGAAAATGCTTACATGAGCGTTCGCGTCTGTTGTATATGCTGAGGTGTTAGCAAGTTTCCCATTGGTAATGAAATTACTGATTTTGACGCCTGGCTTAGAAAATGACTCAGATAAACTGGGTGTTTTCTTAGGCTTTATAGATTTCGCACATAAAACAGGCGTGGTTGCTTGGGAGGGGAAAGATGTGGTGCTGACAAGATTTCACTCGAGCCAGGGACAAGGTGAACGGGTAAAGATTCAAGTGGAATCGAAACGCCTGTTTATCCGGATCGCCGTGGACTTGCATTAGCTAGAGGGCCAACCTCTGAGATAACTTTTGGTATAGTATACGTATACCTAGGCTTCTCATTTACTAATGAGAGTGAAACCCGACGTTCCATTGGGGTTTTATCTCTACAGATAAACAAATTGTTTTTCACAAGACAACTTGGCGAGCATACGCGTTAATTTTGATAACTTCTCCTCAGGCCTGTACAGTTATAGGGAAATTTTGGAACGTAGTAGAAATTTAAAACATGAAATCGATAAGAGTCGTCCGTTTGTGTTAGTGATCTGAGAGGTGTGCATAGGGGGGAGGTTGATAAGAAACAGTGTGATACGAACCATTATGATAGGCGGTAGTTCCAACGTTTCCCTATAACTGTACTGGCCTGAAGAGAAGTTATCGAAAGCAACGCGTATGCTCGCTAAGTCGTCTTTTGAATCTTGAAATGGGAATTTTTGCAACTTTAAAACTTGTTGTTCTTCGAATATTGAGCTGAATGCTCATGCTGCGAGGTCTCTGTTGATGATAGTAGTGGGTTGTGATGTTTTCGCCACCTTGTTTGTGGACTATGCACTCAGCAAGGTCGAATCTCGGTGATGATCGCGTTACCTCTACTGACCCCCGTCGTTTCGATCCTGTGTCTGCAATGAGATCCTCGTTTCGCACCTCCCATATGGTTGTAAACGGTAGCTTTGACTGTTATATGATCTCTCCCACGACACGGAGTGTTCCGAGCCCTCGCATGTTGTCACAAAAGCTCCGTTTGATGTCAAAATAATCGTAGGAGATTTGAATTAGCCAGACGTTGACTGGCATGCAAATACTGCTCCGCCAAAATTTGAGAACTTGTTGAACACGATTGATTTTTCAAGCATGTCTCAATTAGTCAGCTCAGAGACTAAAAAACATAATATTTAAGATTGAATTGTTACTAATTGCGTCCATCGTTTGCTTATGAATTTCCATCAAAACATTTTTACATGTTATCACGCATTGATTCCATGTTGTTTCCCTGGTATCCTCCTCTGTAAAGCCAGAATTTAAACGTATATATTTCAACTTTGCTAATGTTAACAAAATATGATTTAAAAATTTTACAAGCAGTGTGGATCAGTTAAGCTTTTTTTCAAAAAATGATCAAAGTTTTTTCCACGATGCATTTCTAGGTCCAACAGAAGGCCTCCTCAATTTCATTCTGCAAAAGACTATTATATCAAATGCTGCTTCTTCCACTGTGCCAAACTTTCTTCAAAATTGGCATAAAAACTTACGAAAGTAGCTTAAGGCTCCGACCATAAGTTCGTTATCGGTCCTCTCAAGGATCACATAAATATTTGAATAAGCTTCAAAAATGAGGATCTTGCGAGATAGGCGTAGGGAGTCTAGCAATAAGCGGTGATAATACTTCCAGATCTGTTGCTCAATTATTACGCCTCCGTTCTTCCGTGTAATCTCACAGAGTCATTTCAAACTTACTCGATTGCATTAAAAATTTCATTACAGAGGATTTGGACAAAGCATAATTTTTAAATTCCTGCTCTGACAAACAATTTACCCTTGAACCCAATTCAATTCAATTCAATTCAATTTATTGAGGGAAATAGGCATGGGCCTTTGAGTACCCTATTTGTAACGTAAAATTAAGTGCGGTATACAGAGAAACCGTGTGGGTTGCAAAGGTACAAAAGGCGGTCATAAAATTTGACAAGTGGTGCACGACTCTCGAGGGTTAAGATAAATGCCTCATCGCTCAGGCTCGTTGCGGAACATAAAACTGTCAAGGTTCCTTTTAAAGCTTTCCAGCGATTGTGACATCACAACGTCTTCAGGGAGGGCATTCCATGGTTTAACCACTCTGACAGAGAAGGAGAACTTGCGCACATCCAGTCTCGCCTGCTGGACACGCAGTTTCAATGGGTGACCTCGGAGATGGGTCGTGGTGGCAAATTCAAAGAAGTCCGAGAATTCCAGGCAACAATCCAATCCCTTCACAATGCGGAATGTCTGCAGGAGATCACCACGCATTTGCCTATAACTCAAAGGGAACAGATTAAGATTCGATTAGGCGGGTTGGATATGGCAAGGAGCTTTGACTTCTAACCATTTTGGTGGCTTTCCTCTGGACTCTTTCGAGGCAGTTCTGATCTTGAACTGTCCAGGGTTTCCAGGCGTGCATAGCATATTCCAAATGTGGCCTAATGAATGTTCCAAAGGTCTTAGCAAAAAGATCTTCATCGAAACCCAAAAAGGCTCGTCTGATGGCATGCAACACCGAAATTGCCCTCTTCGCCACTTTCGAGCAGTGAGACGAGGGTTTTTAAGGTGGTGGTCATCAGCACACCAATGTCCTTTTGGGTTTCCACGTCTTTTAAGGCTTCACCGTTGATAAAGTAACTTCTACTTTCGGCAGATCCAGATGGGTTGCCTAAGCGAAGTATTGTACACTTATCGACGTTGAACCGCAAAAGCCAATGATTCGACCACTCCTCCAACCGAGTTAGGTTGATCTGCAGTTTATCTTCGTCAGCAGGGCTCTGGATTACATTCCAGATTTTTAATGTCGTCGGCAAACATTGCTGCTTCACAGTCGAGATTCCTGACACAATCGTTCACGTATATTAAAAACAGTATTGGCCCTAGTACTGAACCCTGAGGAACCCCACTCTCGACCGCAGCAGAACTTGACCTCTCTTGGCCGATGCACACAACCTGGCGCCGACCCACGAGGAAGTTTTCGATCCACTTGAGGAGGTTACCTCTGATTCCAATTCTTTCAAGCTTGTAAAGCAGTCTCTCTCTCCCATCCCTTCGATCCCACTGACGTCTCATGGGTTGCTCAGTAACATTGATTTTGTTCCTACAAATATTCAGAAACAGATAAGCAAATTTAATCAATGAAATTCATTTTGGGACCGACAACATCCCACATTTTTGTATTAAACAGCTTAATGATTTTCCTCCTTTACTGAGCAAAGTGTTCTCATATTTTATCGAGAATGGTTTATTTCCTGCTTATTGGAAAACCAGTCTTTAAATCTGGCTTTCGCACGGATGTTCACAATTATCGCGGGGTTCGTAAAACACCTTCTCTTGTAAAGCTATTTGAAAAACTAATTGCCATACAAATTACAGATTTTGCATAACCAATCAACTTCTTAGCTCGTCCCAACATGGCTTCCTTCCCGATCGATCTCGTAAAACATGTCACCTGTCTTTTATAAATCTATTAACATCTCTTCGTAATGCTCACCTTTCTGTGGTCGTTAGCTTTTGGATTCAAGTCAATTCAATGTTTTGAGGGAAATATACATGGTCGTTTGAGTACCCCATTTGTAACGTGAATTTAAGTGCAGTATACAGATAAACCATGTGGGTTGCAAAAGTTCAAACGTGGTCATAAAAAATAGGACAGGTGGGGCTTGACTCACGAGATTTAAGATAAATTCCTCATCGCTCCAGCTCGTTTTGTAACAAAAATTCTCAAGGTTACTTTTAAAGCTTTCCAGCGATGGTGACATCACAACGTCTTCAGGGAGGGCGTTTTACGGTTTAACCACTCTGACAGAGACGGAGAACTTGTGCACATCCAAACTCGCCTGCTGGACGCGCAGTTTCAATGGATGACCTCGTAGATGGGTTGTGGCAGCAAATTCGAAGAAGTCCGAGAATTCCAGGCAACAATCCAATAACATCACAATGCGGAGTTTCTTCAGGAGATCACCACGCATTTGCTTAAAACTCAAAGGGCATAGATTAAGATTCATCAGGAAATTTGGATATGGCTAGGAGCCTTGACTCCTAACCATTTTGGCGGCTCTTCTCTGTACTCTGTCGAGGCAGCTCTAATCTTGAAATGTCCAGGGTCTCCAGGCTTGTACAGCATATTCCAAATGCGGCCTAATGAATGTTCCGAAATTCTTATGGAAGAGATCTTTATCGAAATCAAAAAAAGGCTCGAGTGATGGCATGCAACACGGTCATTGCGCTCTTCGCCACTTTCGAGCAGTGAGAAGATGGTTTTGAGGTGGTGTTCGTCAGTACACCAATGACCTTTTGGGTTTCCACGTCTTGTAAGGCTTCACCTCTGAGAAAGTAGCTTCTATTTTCGGCAGATCCGGATGGGTTGCCTAAGCGAAGTATTGTACATTAATTGATTTTTATCCAATGCCAGTACCCTTTACGGGTACTCAAATAAAACATATATCTATCTATCTACGTTTAACCGCAAAAGCCAATGATTCGACCACTCCTCCAACCGAGTTAAGTTGATCTGTATTTTATCGTCGTTGGCAGGGCTCTGGATTAGATTCCAGATTTTCATGTCGTTGGCGAACATTGCAAATTCACAGTCCAGATCCCTGACACAAGCGTCCACGTATATTAGGAACAGTATTGGCCTTAGTACTGAACCCTGAGGAACTCCACTCTCGACCGCCGCAGAACTTGACCTCTTTTGGCCGATTCACACAACCTGGCGTCGACCCACGAGGAAGTTTTCGATCCACTTGAGGAGTTAACCTCTGATTCCAATTCCTTCTAGCCTTTATAACCATCTCTGATGTGGCACAATGTCGAAGGCCTTTTGAAAGTCAATGAAGGTGATGTTAACCACGTGTCTATTTTCAAGTGCTTGGATCCACCTCTGGAGCCGTTACAGCAAATGTTTTATGCTGGATCTTCCTTTTCTGAACTCGTGTTGACAGTTTGATAACAAACTCCTATCGAAAGTAGACGAACGCAAAGCACTAGTATCAGACCGAACCTCCGATGTCGTTGCCATTATGGAAACGTGGCTCAAAGCCGAAATTGTAGATAGCGAGGTTTCGATAGATGGATACCAACGTTTTCGAAAAGACCGAGAAAATAGAAAGGGAGGAGGAGTGGCCGTATATGTTAGGACAGGAATCTCGTCAGTCGAACGAGTGCACTCCATCTTCCTTGAATATGAATTTCTCTGGATAAAGATTAAAAAGGATTGTTCACAAAACCTACAATTCTTGACAATCTACAGACCACCGAACATTCAAAGTGCAGCTGATGAGTCCCTCCTCGATTTGCTCAAGGAAGTAGCAAGTCACCAGGAGGTGCTTATTGCTGGAGATTTCAATGCACCTATAGTAGACTGGGTAAATCTGACAGTTGATGGTGCACCAACTTCCTTCAACCACAAGCTAATGGGTCTCACTCTCAACCAACCTCTGGTACAGAAGGTTAACATATCAACGAGATTTAGAGAGAACCAGAAAGCAAATTGTCTCGACCTAGTATTTACGAAGGGCTTCTCTAGCATTGATGAAGTGTATTCTATTGCACACCTCGGTAAGAGTGACCATAGTACGCTGATGTGGGATTACTCACTTTATTCTCAGCGCCAGAATGGAACGGAATGCAAGCGAAATATAGGGAAGGTTGATTTTAACGCGATGAGGAAAGAACTGATGTCTATAAGATGGGATTGTTTGCTTTAAGGGAATCCAGAGGATGACTGGCGATCATTTAAGACAGTCTCACTCGATCTGATTGAACGCTTTTGTCCAGTGAAGGTGCAAAAAAAGAAAAGTCGCCCCACCCGGTTAACAAGAGAACTTAACAGGCAGTTAAAGAAGAATAAAAAAAGGAAAAGGTATTCAGGGAAACAAGGTCAGCAGAGCATCTCAAAGAATTTCGTCATCAAACAAACGCTGTAAAAAGATGATTCGTCAGGCAAGGAAGAACTATGAATCAATAATTATTCAACGGGCTGAACATAAACCAAAACTTTTATTCCATTATATCAATAGTCGATTAAAAAACAAGGACCCAGTAGCAGTACTCATGGATGGGAGTGGTGTTGAAGTCGTTGACAATTGTGACAAAGCAGAGTACTTAGGACGGTTTTTGCCTCGGTATTCATTAGAGAACCGGAACTTTAGTTTGACCACGTCAACAGTGCTGTTATAAACGTCGGTCCAGTGCTTGAATATATACTCATCCAGGAACCTCTCTTGGAACGAGAACTGCGAAATCTGAAAGAAGCGAATTCGTCTGGTCTGGACGATATACCGGCCAAGTTCTTGAAAGAACTGGCCAGCGAACTGTTCAAACCACTAGCGCATATATTTATTTCGTCATTTGAATCAGGAAAACTGCCATCCGAATGGAAGGCAGCATATATATACCCCATATACAAGAGTGGTGCTCGGTCGAATGTGAACAATTATCGGTATGTCAGCCTAACCTCCATTTGCTGTAAAATAATGGAATCAATAATCAAGATGTCAACCATGAAGTCCCTTGAGGAAAACCAATTACTCTTAGATATCCAGCATGGCTTCAGGCAGAATTTCTCCTGTCTTTCTAGTTTATTACTCTCCACAGAGCAGTGGACTCGTGTACTGGACGAAAATGGTAGGGTTGACGTCATATACACTGATTTCAAGAAGGCGTTTGACAGTGTCCCATACAAACGTCTTATCTATAAATTATCTGAAATTGGCATAAGGGGAATGCTGCTGACATGGATCGCAGACTTACTTACAGGAACATTGCACACTGTGTGCGTCGATACCTCGAAGTCAACACCTACTCCGGTTCTAAGTAATGTCCCTCAAGGCTCGGTATTAGGGCCGTTATTCTTTTTAGTGTACATCAACGACTGTGTCGACGACCTGAATTGCAGCGCCATCATGTTTGCAGATGATGTCGAATTGTGGAGGGTCATCAGATCTGATTCCGATAGTCACGCACTTCAAGAGTATCTCAACCATCTTAGCAGCTGGTCTGCTCATTGGCTCTTAAATTTGAACGTTGGGAAGTGTGTGGTCCTAAGACTGCGTACCAGAAAGACCAGTGAGGAGGATGATTCCTACCAATTCATTCTCAATGGGCAGCCCCTTTCAATTGTTGAGGAACAGAAGGACCTCGGTGTTCTAATAAACTCCTCACTTAAACCATCTTCACAGTGTTTAAAGGCAGCTTAACGCGCTACACAGGTCTTATTTGCGCTCAGGCGTGGATTTTTGCAGATTGATAAGGAACTTTTCCAAAAAACCTACGGGGTATTTGTTCGATCTCACTTGGAATATGCCGTCCAGGCCTGGCGTCCGTGGTTTAAGAAGGATCATCTACAGCTGGAACGAGTGCAGACGAGTGCTACGAAGATAATAAAGAATCTTAGTCATCTGTCTTTCGAAGCCAGACTGGTTGAACTTGATTTGTTTCCTCAAAATTACAGGCAACTACGCGGTGACCTCATCCGAGATCTTCGAGACCTTGATCAAAGACAAGATGATGTGTCACCTAAGAGAGAATAACCTACTTAATGCGGTTCAGCATGGTTTTCTCGAAAAAAGGTCTTGTGACATGATCTCATACAGCTGAAACTTGCCTCCTTCGGCATAGGTAACAAGCTTCTGAACTTAATATTTTCCTATTTGAATGCTCGCACACAACGGGTTAAAATTTCTGATGTTATCTCCAACCCCACGCATGTGAGTAGCGGAGTTATTCAGGGCAGCGTGCTCGGCCCGCTTCTATTTTGCCTCTTTGTCAACGATGTTCCTGATTGTTTTCAGTATGGAAGGCCCTTTCTGTACGCTGACGATTTAAAAGTTGCCTATCGATATAAACCGATTGATCGCAACATCGTGCTTGAGCTCTTAAAAACGGATCTTCAGGTCTTCGCTCAGTGGTGTCGCACATGGCGCCCCTCACTTTCTTGGCAAAATTGCTCCGTTATGGTTATTGGCGACAACCATCTGCCCCACCTAAGCATAGACGGTCACGATCTAAACGTGCCCGGAGTTATAAAGGATCTGGGCATATCATACTCTAGTAGTCTTAATCTGTCAGAGCACTGCGCTCTGATTGTCTCGAAAGCACGCCAAACTACTGGGATTATTCTCAGAAATTTTAAAACCGTCAAAATTAGAATCAGCCTCTATAAAATGTATGTCAGGCCTAGTCTGGAATACTGCTCGTTTCTATTTAGTCTTCTGCACGCTTGTGAACGAAAGAAGATAGAATCAGTCCAGCACTTCTTTACAAAAAGAGTTTTCTATTCAGATCACCGAAACCTGTCCTACCAACAAAGCTGTGAGCTTACAAGCCTTGACCCGCTATGGCTTCGTAGATTACAGAAGGGACTATTTTTACTGTTTAAACTACTAAACAGTCGTTCATTTAACCCCCTTACATCTCTGAGGCACCTCAACCACTCTCGGTGCACATGTCATCGAGATGTATTTTTATTTTTTCCTTTGGCACGCACAGTTATATACCGACAGTTTTTTTCGGTAAACGCTATAGCAATCTGGAATAAGCTACCTAGAAGTATAAAAATTCAGCAAAGCTATCCCTTGTTCACGCGAACTGTCACTAGTTTTCTACATTCAGGACACCTTCCAAAATTTTTGGGTGCTGACTCTGTTGAAGCTCTCTTCGGTTCTGATGGCGTTCACGGACTCTGAATCCTGTGCCAGTCTTCATGCTGGAGGGAAATATTACTGGCTCTGCAGACCTCAATCGGCTTATTTCTCAGTCGAAAGCGAACAGCCGCTCGCCGACATACCTGCTGGTGCAGAATACCAGATCCATAACACTGAATGGAGAGGTTCTTCACCGGGCACCTGTTAACGCGTCCCTGTCCAGAACTTTAATTACTCAATAAGCTGCAGTTTTTTCTCCTGAAAACACATGAAACAACGATCAGGAGTTTTTTTCACTATCAGCTTGACCCTCTACTGTATATATATATTTTGACCTTGCCTGTAAACTGGCAATAAATAAATAAAATAAAATAAAATCCAAACCTACCGGATTGTCAGAGGTCGCGAGTGTGCCCTAGAATTTGCTGACATCTTCGAATTGGCTGGGACAGAACATCTGCGGGGTCATCCCTTTAAACTGCAGAGGAAGTTTGTTCACACGGAAGTCCGTCGGAACGCCTTTTCGCAGAGGGTCGTTGGAGCATGGAACGGACTTTCTGACGAGGTGGTCCTTTCAGAAACTGTTGACACATTTAAATTCAAACTAGAAACTCATTTTCTGAGAAACTATTGTAAATATAATGAAGATTGTGTAAGCAGTGGCAGCTTGCGCCTGGCCCACACATATCGATGACCCTACATTTTCATTTGTCAGATTTATCACTGTAAACGTTTGTACTATTGACATTTTTTGCATGTGAATAGGGAGCTCAAGGGCGAAAGCCTACTTCCCTCAATAAAGTGACTAATAGTTACTTAAATTATGAGTCTAGGAATTTCACCTAATTTTCTCTTGATGATCTTTTCCGTAACCTTGCCAAGGATGCATTTCAAGCTTATGGGCCTTTAGTTTGTCAATGACGCCTGACGAACGCTTTTGTACAAGGGAGTTATATGTGCAAGCTTCCGATCGACAGGAGGTGTTCCGGAGTCAAATGACTTTTGAAAGAGCACTGACAGAGGTGCGGAAAGTTCATCGACGAGTTCCTTCAGAAGTTTTGGGTGGAAGCTCCTCTAAGCAGGACCTTCGATAAATTTCCTCATAGGAGACTTAGAGGTAAGCTTTTGTACTTCATAGTCCCCTTACCGATTTCATTACGTCATATCTAACTAATCGTTAACAGAAGGTCTAAGTGAGGTCCTCATTTTCAGCTGAGACCCCTATTGTAAATGGTGTCCTTCAAGGCACCGTGCAAGGTCCTCTTTTGTTTTTGCTTTACATTAATGATATTTCATCCACATTTAAACACTCTCAGTCTTTTATTTATGTGGATGATCTTAACTGCTTATATTTCTTCTCTAAATCTTCGGCCCCACGATGCTTCGAAGAAATCCATGCAGACTTGCCTGATCTTTCCACGTGGAGCTCAACGTGGTTATTGGAATTCTCACCTTCTAAGTGTCTTTACATTTGCTTCGGGCTTGACAGACTACCACAATCAGTAATTTTTCAAGACTTCTATGACTGAATGTTCCATCTTTAAGGATTTAAGTCTAAGCTTTACTTATAATTTAGATCTGTCACCTCATGCCGATAGAATTACGGACAAAGCTGCCCAGATTTGTAGCTTTATCTCTCATAATTTATTTCTTCCTGAAATTAAATTACGGCTTTTTCAAATGTTTGTCCTTTCCATTCTTGATCATTGCTGTCCATTTTTTGTTTAAATTACCGAGTGTTGCCATTCTGAAATTGAAAAGGTCCAAAGACACTTCACTCGGAAACTCTTACCTCCGACCCTTTCAACTACCTCGTTCTCGAATAGGTGCCAGCTAACTAACCTAAAATTTCTATGGGTTTGGAGACTGAAAGCTGGCTTCTGTCCTGTCTAGCATCCTCATCGGTTACGCTTATAGCCAGTCGATACATATTGGGAATCACACCTGTGGTGCTGAAAAGTAGCCTCTGTCGTTACATGATTTCTCCCACGACGAGAAGCGTTTTGAACGCTCAAACGCTCTCATCAGCATGTTGGTCCTTACAAACGCGTATGTTTTTCACGTAGGAGCGACAGTGTTTTCTCTTTTATATCCCACAAACCTCATTCATGATAAGCCTCTTCCATGAAAAAGCCCAAGGAATTTTTTTAACTGTCTGTTCTTTTATCGAATTGTTTGACCACACTGCTTTGTGTCAATTGTCATCGCCAAAAGCTGACCTACTATTCAAACTTCACTGTACACGATTTGGCATTCGTTTTAATTGATATTTATCCAATGCTAGTTCCCTTCTAGGTACTCAAATAAAATATCTTTCTTTCTATCAACATCATGTTCGTATCTCACTTCATCGTACCAATCCTTGCTATAAATATTTTGAGGGAAGCAGTTTTTTCTCCTATATTTTTGTTTTTAATTTGGGAATCGCTCAACTCTGCCCCTGATTCAACCCGTAGGAGTTTTTTACTCCTTTTTCACTAGTTTACCAACTATTCCAAATATTTTTTCTATTGTTTTAATAATTTCGAATCGTTGTATCAGAAGTGCAATCCATACTTGCTCCCCCTGTCCAGTGGCTCGTTAACCCCTGGACGACTTGCTGCTCTCCATTAAAAATCCAGCTTTCTATTTAAACTGCCAGATCCTTGCTTAATAAAATGCCCCTGCTTCGGACTCTGGTCTTCATTCACTGTCCAGATATTGTTAAAGAAACTGAAACATGATTAACACCTTCCATGGACGACTACAATCTCTCTCTTATAGGTTATAATTGTGCTCGAAATGACCATCGCTATAGCCGTGGTGGCGTTAAACAATCACTGTCATTTCTGCCCTTAGCCCATTTGCAATTTACCGCGTTTGAAGAGAGCTGTTGGCTTCGAATAACCTTAAAAATAAGAACTCTTTGCTCGTTGGTTGTGCTTATCACCCACCCAATGCTAAAGAGGATTAAAATCTATGTCTCTCACAGGCATTTCACAGCAAAGATGACTGAAATTTTCAGTATTGCTTGAGTTCAGGTGATTTAAACCTTCCTGTTATGCAATATTTCCACTTTCTGGCCCTATAAAGTCTGAGGACTAACTCGAGGCTGTAGATATCAGGATGTGGAATCAGGTTATCAATTCCCCACCCGATGATCGAGCATACTCGATCTAATCACCTGCAGAGGTTGCCTGCCTATGACGATGTCACTTTTAAGGCAAAATTGGAAGTTCAGACAATAACATCATTTTTTCTTCACTACAATTTGAAACTGATTTAACATTTTCCAGAAAAGACATCTTTTTCTTTGAGTTCCGATCATCCCTTTCAACCGAATTATCACGCGTTTTACGTCCCACAAATGGTCTGATTTTTTTCTGTCAGGATTTCAATACCTGTACCAGTAGGCAGTAGGAATTATTGAATCCACTTATTTCTCGGTTTGTTCCCCGTAAGAAAACAATAAATGTCACGGATGAGGTTTATATCCCTTTATCTTTTCACCATAGGTTACATAAACTCTCTCATCGATTCCATCTGCAAAACGAAATTTCCATTCCGCGCTCGCTTTAACGCATCTTTGAGCAGGCTGCGAGGCTGTCCGGAGAAACGTGGCCAGCTGATGAAGTCGAATGTTTTGAAAATCTTTCTAACAATGTCGTGAAACGTTTTTAAGGCACAGAAATGACCCCTAGAAAAACATGGAACCCCGTCTTTTGAGACACCTTAGAAATCCTATAGTTGATGACAAGTTGATGGCTGATAGTTTTAACGTTTTCTTGTCCAGAACATTTATTGAAAATTCGCCCATTCCCCTTCCGACCATCGGGGTTTGGACTGGTGCCGTCCATGAAACCATGACCTTAAACATTGGACGTTTTTGTTATTCTGATTGACCTGGACCAGAAGGCGTCCCGATCAGTATTGACATGGCGGATGTAAATTATATTTGTCCGTCCCTTCTGTGTACGTTGTTTAATCTACCTCTGGAAAGTAAAACCTTTTCCCGTGTGTGGAAGTAATCACGCATTCTGCCTTTTCCAAAAATCGGCCAACTTATGTCATTTGACAATTTTCAGAAAATCAACACAGTTTCCGCAGCTGCGAAAATATTTGAGACCTTGATAAAAGATAAGACGATTGATCACTTAACCGGGAATAACCTACTGAGTGCAGCCCAGCATGGGTTTCTCAACTCGGTGCTTTGGAACACCTGTCAGCTCTCTTTCTTTGATCACGTTCTGAAATCTACGGAAAATGATTTTGTACTTTAAATAGTCTGTTTCGAGTTCAATAAGGCTTTTTATCGTGTTGGCTATGCCCTTTTTCTCTTGAACTTATCTTCTTTCGGTGTATGTGGTAAACTTCTGAACTTGATATCTTTAACTGAGCTGTAGCACACACATGTTAAGATCTCAAATGTTATTTTAACCCCGCACGTGTGAGGAGTGGAGTTATTCAGTGATGTACCAGGTTTATTTCGAAATTGTAGGCCATTTATGTATGCCAATGATTTAAAAGTTGCCTTTCGATACAAGCCTGGAGATCGCGACACCGTGCTTGAAATCATGAAAAACGATCTTGCAGCCTTTGCCAAGTGGTGCTACACATGAGGCTTTTCCCTTTTTTTGCACAAATGCATAATTATGCTTGTTGGTGATGATCATCAGTCTCTAATACGAAAATAGTGTCCTGGCTTAAATATGCATAGAGTTGTTAAGGATCTGGGCATATCATATTCAAACGGTTTTAATCTTTTAGATCATTCTACCTGATTGTCTTTAAAGCAAATCGAACTACCGTGTTTATCCTCCAAATTGAAAAACTATCAATATTTGCCTCCGCCTTTATAAAACTTACGTAAGGCCTGACTTGGAATACCACTCGATTCTATTAAGCCTTCTGTGCGCTAGTGAATGGAAGAGAATAGATACGGTCCAAAATTTCTTTACTAAAAGAGTTTTATCATCGGAGAACCGTAATCTAACGTATCAAGAACGCTGTGGGCTTGAAAAATATCAATCCCTACAGGTGTCACTGATTACAGAAAGAACTATTTTTACTTTTTAAGCTTTAAACAGTCGTACAATTTATCCCCTTACCACTGTGAGGCAGCTTGACCACTCTTGGCGCAGCAGTCATCGCAATGTTTTTTATTTATTCTACTAGCTCGCAAAGGTAAGGACCGCAAGATTTTTCGGTAAACGCCATAGCCATATGGAATAAACTAGATAGATATATGATTTATTTGAGTACCCGGAAGGGCACTGTCATTGGAAAAATCAAAATTAAAATGAGTGCAAAATCGTGAACAGTTAAATTAGGACTAGTAAGTAAACTTCTTAGTGATGATAAATGACAAAAATCAGTGTGGTGGAAAAATAAATAAAACAGCAGAAAGTGAAAAAAACTCCTTGAGCATTTTTATGGAAAAGGGATATGTTGAATACGGTTTGTGGGTTTTGAGGAAAAAAAAAAACAGTTGCTCCTGGGAGACAAACATACGCGTTGGGTAGGACAGATATGTTGATGAGATTGTAGGAGGGTCTAATTGCTCCTCATCTTGGGAGTAATCATGAAACGACAGGGGCTACTTTTCACCCCCACAGGTGTGATCATGATGCGAAGCGACTAGCTATAAGTATAACCATCAAGGATGCTAGACAGGAAAAACCTTCGCAGTCATACGCTTAGGGTCGAATGAGGAAAGCCCCATCGAGATCATGGAGGTCATAGTAGAATTGCCGGAGAAGCGACGAGGATCCTCTCATTGCTGATTTCGATGATCATGCTGATCAGACCACTGACAGAGGACCCCAAAACGATCGTCAACAGTTCGTGTAGGGGTGACACCGGAAAGAAGGATAGGGCCGCAAGCACCATCACCTGAAGGCGCGGCAGACGCGATGCTGGATGATGTTGTAGCCCTTTGCAAAACGTTAAGAAAGAGGAGAACCACGAAGACCAAGGATACGATTGGAGTCGTCAATATTTCTTAATGATGGCCGAAATCAAAAGGGGGTGAAAACAGGTTACAAAGATCGTCTTTTTTAAAAACAATAGGTGTAGGAGAAACAAAACTGCTCCGCAAGGGCATATGAAGCAGCATGGTGGGTTGCTTTTGAGCCTAGTACGAAATGATAATGGAAGATCCGGTAATTGACTAGGAAGAAATCAACACAATGCACTTAGGGGTGCTAGTTGGCATGAGAATCGATTATGAATTTGAGACCTGCACAGCTCAGTATTCAGATTATAATTCTGATGACCGAAATGCTTTAAAATGAGCGCGCAATATGAAACAATTGTTTGGTGATCATTTACCGGAGGCATATGTTATAGATCGTGGGGAAACGATGCATGCAAGGCATAATTTGGAGACAAACTTCTCAATTTCCGATGGTCCTTTCTCTTGAGCATGGATAAAGCTGCTCGGAAAGGAAGAGGAAAATAAAAGTTTTATTTATTCAGTGTTAAGATAAATGTGCAGATTTTGCTTAAATGTAGACAGGTTATTTGAAAACCTTATATCGATGGACAGGTTATTACAAAGAAAGCAATACATTTAAGCAGAAAACAAAAAGTCTATAGACGGGGAAAATATAAGAGGAGGTATAATCAGTGAAGAATTACATAGGTTGTACAGATGACATTGACTGGCAGGCACATTCCTCTCCGCCAAAACATCAGAAATTAATCGATACTATTAACTTATAAAACATGTCCCATAAGAACCACCAATTATCTTTTCTCCAACTTGGAAAATTTGATCTTCGTCTCCACTTCACTAGGACTGTTCCGGACAATACTGGTTCAACTGCACGTACTTACTTGCTTCCTGCTCATCTGGAATTTTTCTCGTGCCGAAATTTGTCATAAAACGGCATCAAATTGGAATTTGTTTATCATCTTATTCAATTTGACTACGCAGCCTCTGCACTAATAGAAACTGATAACCACTCAAGGAACCAAATTCGTACGATCTCGTGAAGATCTGAAATTATCCAGGACCTTCAACATCTCCGAACGGCTGAGTCGTTCCTGCATATTTTGCATACTATTTTTAGTTTTTTTAAAGCGTTTTTGAACACGTAGGCGCATGTTTTGCTCATATTGCTGTAAATATTCACCATACTTCAAACCCAGTCGAAATCTTTCGTTATACGCCCAAAACAGAACATACACACACGCAGTCTTTTAAAACTCATGGACTCAAGGCAAATGTTTGATAGCAGCATAACCAGTAATGGCACTTCCTTTAAAGGAAAGCCTGCTGAGCTTGTTTCTGCATCCACAACTGCCCTCGATAAGTTTACACTTACAACCAAGGACCAGCAAATCGTGCAAAAAGCGTAATGGCAGCCAAATCCGTCGGATACGAGCACGAATCTTGTTTGGGATGTTCTCATTTATTACTTAGAGTTCAAAAACTGGAAAATGAGCTTGCAGACTTAAGGAAGCTCTTGCAAGATAACAATACTCGACGAAATACGGTTAGCCATAGTACAGTTAAAAAGGCAATGACCAAATCATCAAAAGTACAAAAAAATACAAGAAGTAACAACTCAAAATGTTCGGACGCGAATACCCATGACGACCGGATAACAGGAAAACAGTCTTTGAATCCTACGGACGACGACCGCCGAGAACCACAAATTACATCCTCCCATCTTGGGTGCTCTAACAAGCCCGTAGTTGCATCCCCAAAAGCAAACGTGTGGCAATCTGCAATGGGGAAACACAACAACACCACCAAATTGGATAACGGTAATATCACGACAACTTCAATAATGCCTCTTCCAAAGGCAGTTCCGACTTCAGACTCACCTTCTGTCGGCTATTTCAGCAGTTTTAAAGAGCCCTTATTTGAGAGCGAAAAAACCAATGAGTGGCAAGATATAATTGGGAAACAACATAAAACGATTATAAAGTTGAAAACAAACCTAAAGAATCCCTCTTGTCATTCAGAGGAAAATATGGTCGGCAGTGAATCAAAAGACGCCCTAGACCGAGAGAACTGCGTTGTTATCCAGGGCTTACCTAAATCAAATGCACACACCTCAAAGGAACGGATATCCGCTGATCTTGCTATGTTTCAGCACCTGCTGAATGATAAACTTCATTCAGGAGAGACTATAACCGTTCGCGCTGCCTTTAGGCTCAGAAAAAAGGATATTGAACAGTCCCAAAATGTGAAACCACGGCCTATCAAAATTGTCTTTGACAACAAGGAAGAGGCAAAGCTACTTCTCTCGAGAAAAACCAACCTTCGAAACTCTCATAAGCAGTTTATTTTCAGCATGACAACTTTCCAGAAGAACGTCTGAAATGCCGCGAATTAGTGATAAAAATGAATAGGAGGCTTGCAGCTGGAGAGAACAATCTGGTGATTTACAGGGAACGCGTGATACAGAGAAACGAAACATTGCTCTGGAACCAGCCAATGCTCATGATGGCATCGGCAAATTAGCATTGGCAAACTCGAGACAAACGGAATTTGGCTCTGCTGACTGCTGCATACTTAAATTTCTGTATACCAACGCCCAAAGTCTGTTTTCGAAACTTGACGAACTGAGAATTTAAGGTAGCCGTTCTGTCTTCCGATATTATAGCAATCACAGAAACATGGCTGTCACAGAATATCAGTGATTGCGACGTAGCTTTATCCGGGTACCAGCTGTTCAGGAGAGACCGCACCCAATGCCAGGGTAAAGGAGTTGCGATTTCATAGTGTGTGAAATGACGGAGAAGATTAGCAATGGTATTGAGGCTATTTGGCTGAAAATAAAGACGCGGGGATCGCAGTCCCTTGAAGGTCAAGGTCAAGGTCGAAGGCGGTTTGTTCAAATTTGTAGATAAGTGAATTCTCAAATTTTCAACCTATTTCTTCGTTTCCTGTTGAAAATATTAGCTTAATTATTGACAATTTATTGTAACTCTACCTAATTGTCAGCTGTACAAACTTGCAGTTATTGCAATTGCAAAAGGGAGAAATATACAGTTTATTAAACTTTTTCACCCTACATAGTCTCATTAAAGTTCTCGCAGATTTACGTCAAAAGGACGGAATCTAAAGTTTAATTCTAGAAATAAAGTTGAAAATTTGTAAGTTTACTTTATTTCCAGCGAAGAATAATTTAAATTAACTGGTATACCAGTTGATATAATTTTTCATCCTGCATAGCCTCTTCGCTAATTCTTTTTTTCAGTTTAAACTCGTTACCTTGCAGATATTTGCTTGCAGTGCCTTGCTTTTAAACACATTTTTCATATATTACATCTTTTATTCCGTAAAACGTCACTAGTGGCAATTTTTCTCTCGTATTATCGACTTATATTTTAAAATCAATATGAAACCCCAGTCAGTGCTTAGACGCAAACATCCTCTTCGCGTTAAACTTCCACTAGAGCAACCCACCTTAAACATGAAGAAATTAGACCTTGACGCCCTGGAAAACTTTAATACCTTTATGTCTAAATATGGTTCTCTCTTCACGATCCTTGGTACCATTTTTGAGGGAAAGATGTCTTCACTCACTTCTCAACAATGCGTGAAACTAGAGCCTTTTAAAAACATGGTCAGTACTGAGTCAATTGGCTGACATAAAAGGAGTTTCAATTATCTTTTAAAAAACGTTCCCAATAGTAAAATCCCCCTGGACGTTGCATTTCATTTCCTTTACTCGTGCGGCTTTAACTTTAAAGTCGCTGAAGCTAAAAGGTTGTCTTATTGTAGTAAAAACCCGCCTATTCTGGTCAAACTTTTTTCAGCAATTGAAGTTGACCTTATTTTCTCTAAACATGAGCACTCAGCTCAATATTTGAAAAAAAATAAGTTGTTTATCTGTAGGGATAAAACCCCAATGGAACGTCGGGTTTCACCCTCCTTAGCAAACAAGAAGCCTTGGTCTAAACCTTCAATACCAAAAGTTATCTCAGAGGTTTGTCCCGTAGCTAATGCATGCCCACGGCCCTGCGGATCGACAGGAATTTTGATTCCAGCTGAATCTTCACCCGTTAACCTTGCTCCTGGGTTGAGTGAAATTGTGTTAAAACAACTTCTTTCTCATCCCAAGCAAACCATGCCTGCTATAGCTGCAAAATCTACTAACCCTAAGAAAACTCCCAGTAAATCTGAATCATTGGCTAATCCAGGCATTAAAATCAGTAATGCCATTACCAATGGGAAACCTGCTAACACCTCAGCATCTACGACAGCTGCAAACGCTAACGTTAGCATCTTTCCTAACCCAAAGAGTGTCAGAAATCCCCAAATAATTAACGCTTCTAATTATATTACCAGTTTTTCGAAATCATTTATTCCTTTTTCAAATGCACGTTTTCCGCCAATTTATGCTAACTTCCCTCAAAATCTCATTTCTATGCCACCCCCTATCTTTCAAACGCAACAATATAGCCTTCTTTTCGAAGGTTTTCATCCAAATATGCCGTTGTACAATAATCTCAGTTCTCTTAACAATAACATTTTGACAAATTGTAGACCAGAGCGATTTTGTTTCACACCTTTCGTTTCTTCTTTCCAGTTTTCTTCTCCGCCACCAAATTTTCCTTTTTTATAAAAACTGATGAGCGTAACCTGCAGCTCAGGAATACGCTCAGCTTAGTTTCACTCAATGCGAGATCAGTTGTAAATAAGATGGCTGAGCTTAGAACAGTAGCCTTTTGAGCTTGATTCAGATGTGCTGTGCATTACTGAATCCTGGGCTCACTCTCTTATTTCTGACTCAACGCTTGCTATAGATAATTTCAATTTGTACCGACAAGACCGTGCTGAAAAACGTGGCGGTGGTTGCCTCCTTTATATTAAGTCATCCTTTGTACATTTCCCTTTTCAGCTGAGCATTTCGTCCTTTTCTGGAAATGTATGCTTTGCTTCAGTCATCCTCCCGCACAATAAAAAAAGCGATTATTGGCTGTGTCTATAATCCTCCGTGTTATTCTGGCAATGAAAGCGAGCTCTGTGAACTATTTGAAAAAGTTGCAGACACTCAATTTTATATCAAAATAATCGTAGGCGATTTCAATCTGCCAGACATTGACTGGCAGGCAAATTCCTCTCCGCCTAAACATCAGAAATTTGTCGATACTGTTAACTTTTCAAACATGTCCCAACTGGTCAGATCAGTTACTAGAAATGACAACATTTTAGATGTAATTTTTTTACAAACGATGTCCACCCTCTCTTTATGAATTTTCCATCATGATCTTTTTCACAAGTGATCACGCAATAATTCACTGTTGTTTTTCCAGTCCCCCTTTTCCAAAGCCTGAGGTTAAATGCAATAACCTCAACTTTGCTAACATAAACCATGAAACAATAAATAATTTCGTATGCACTCTAGATTGACATAGAATATTCTCAATTAACGATCCAAACTTTTTCCGTGAGCTATTGCAGAGCCTCACAGAAAAAATCCAGGATTATCACGTTTAAGATTTTAGTTCAAATATGGCTTCTTCTACTGTTCCGCATTTTCTCCAGAACAGACTTAAAAAATTACGAAAACAACTTAAAGATTCATCTAAAAGCTCTTTGTCAGTTCATTTAAGGATTGCACAAATATTTGAATTAGCATCTAAAATTAGGCTCGCAAGAGATAAGCATAGGGTGTCTCGGGCACAAAGTAATGCCAATTCATCCAAATCTGTTGCTCAAATCTTCCATGTTCGGTCATCGGCTAAGCGTCTGAATGTAACTCCGCCCTTACTCGACTGTAGCAAAAAATTTGTTACAGACGATTTGGGCAAAGCTGAATTGTTAAATACGTTTTTGCCAACCACTTTACCACTGAATCTAGCCCCAATCCCACAATTCCTCTGCTTTCAAATTCGCTTCTAACAACCATTACATTCTCGCCTTCATGTATTGAAAAAGAAATAGCTCACCTAAAAAATTCACATTCGGTTGAAACTGATAACATTCCAAACTCACTTATTAAACAGTTAAGGGATTTTCCACCTTTACTCAGCAAGTTATTCTCAGTATTTCTCGAAAATGGTTTCTTCCCCGATTATTGGAAAACTTCTATTATAATACCAGTTTTTAAATCTGGTTCCTGCTCGGACATTCATAACTATCGCGGTGTTCATAAATCGCCCTCTCTTGCTAAACTCTTCGAAAAACTAATTGCAAAACAAATCACCGATTTTTGCTTAAGCAATCAAATTATCAACTTTACCCAACACGGCTTCTTACCGGACCGCTCTTGTGAAACCTGCCACATGTCTTTTCTAAATCTTCTAACCTCTCTTCGTATTGATCATCTATCTGTAGTTGTTATCTATTTTGATCTTAGTAAGGCATTCGATAAAGTGCCTCATAAACGACTTCTAGCTAAACTAGAAGCTATAGGATTTCGTAGTCAGTTTCAGTTTCAGTTTATTTGGTGAGGATAATAGGCAATGCCTTTGAAAACCCTATTAAGCACGTGTAAATTTACCACTACTAACATAGTATTGGCAAACAGTGAGTAGCATTGATTTTTACAATATATGTCTGGTTTTTTTAGAGGTCAGACTTGGGGGGAGGAGAGTAGCATTGTTTTTTACAATATATGTCTGGTTTTTAGAGTTCAGACTTGGAGAGAGGAGAGGGACGCATGTAATTATCCAAGCGTTGTTTGTACATTTGAAGGGAAGTTGCCTCCACGACTGACTGTGGAAGGTTGTTCCACTGTTGTATGACACGTTGCGTGAAGAATTCAGAGCGGAGGTTTAGCTTGGACATTTTCGTGCGCAGCTTCATTGTGTGCCCACGGAGATGAGGCGAGAGGTGCCACTGAAACATGTCTTCAAAGCGTAATCCTTTCTCAAGACCGTTTATTATCTTGTAAACTAGGATAAGATCCCCTCTTTGTTGCCTGTAATGCAGAGGGAATAAATTTAGGCATGCCAGTCTATCTATGTAAGTGTGGTTTTTTAGACCTCTTACTAGCTTTGTTGCCCGACGCTGCACTTTCTCCAGACATGTTGTGTCCTTTGCTAGCCATGGCCGCCACGCCTGTATGCCATACTCTAGGTGTGGTCGAACAAATGTGCCGTACACTCTGCCAAAGAGATCTTCATCGAAGGCTAGAAATGCCCTTTTGATAGCGTGCAGCACTCCCCTTACTGACTTTATTAGATCATAACTAAATGATCGAAAACAAAAAGTTTTAGTAGGTTCCTCATACTCAAGTGCTAGCCCCTATTGTTAGTGGTGTCCTTCAAGGTACCGTATTAGGTCCTTTGTTGTTCTTACTGTATATAAATGATATTTCATCGATAGTTAAACATTCTCAATCTTTTATTTATGCTGATGACCTCAAATGCGTGTATTCTTTCTCTAACTCTACGACCGAACGGTGCCTAGAACAAATTCACTCAGACTTAGACGCTCTTTCGGCCTGGAGCTCCACATGGCTAATGGAGTTCTCACCTACTAAGTGTCGCTACATGAGTTTTGGGCCTGTAACGCTGCCGCAACCTCTTATTTTTGAAGGTTGCCCTATGATTGAATGTTCCTCCATCAAGGACTTGGGCTTAAGCTTCACCAATAAATAAGATCTTTCGCCTCATGCCGATAGAATTACGGCCAAACCTGCTCAGATTTGCGGCTTTATTTCTTATAATTTCTACCTCCCTGAAATCAAATTAAGAATTTATCGTATGTTTGTACTTCCGATTCTTGAATTTTGCTGTCCTTTCTTTGGTTTAATGAACGAATCTAGCCGTTCAAAAATTGAAAATGTTCAAAGACATTTCACAAAAAACTCCTATATCCGACTCTTTTAACTACTTCCTACTCAACAAGATGCCAGCTAATGAATTTAAAATTTCTATGGGTCAGGAGACTTGAAGCAGGCTTTTGTCTCCTTTTCCGACTAAATAATAGCTCAACTCTCCCCAAAATTTCTGTCATTACCCCCGTTAGTCTTCCTTACAACCTATAAAATTCTACATTAATTATACCTCCCCTGCATCCTCCACGTGTAAACGCTCTCTTTTCTTTGCTTCTAGGTATAGTTTTCTTTGGAATAACTTGCCAATTGAAATTAGGTCGTTAACTAGTCTATCTGCATTCAAGCGAAGACTGCACATTTATCTTAACACTGATTCTATTAACCTTTTATTTTCCTCATCTTTTCCCAGTAGCTTTCCCCATGAATCGTAGAAAGGACCATCGGGAATTTAAGTGACCCTCTTGAAACTATATTTTCACTACCTCGAGTCGCTTATGAACTATGATGTCTCCTTATATCACCAGTACTCCAAACGATGACGTCATTCGGACGTTCACATTTGGTGGTCCACAGTCTAAAATGCTACCGTTTCTTTGGATAATAACCATCATCAGAATTCAATTCTTGATCCTATGATGCTGAGGACTTAAGTTCATTGACGCATTTTCGTGAGATTTTGTTTCATACGCCTAAGCGATCACGAACAAATCACCTCGACGTTTCAATATCTCATTATGAACTGCTACTTCAGTATTACCCTACCCTACTCTACCACCTGACCACTTTTTGCTAAGCAGTTTTTTTCTCCTACCTTCTATTTAAAAATGAAGGCCTATTGAACTCTGCCTCCATTTTTATGGTAGGAGTTGTTTTTTTCACTGCCTATTTATTGCTAGTTCACCACTAATTTTTAAACATTGCTAACTGTTGACATAGCAGGACAAGTTATGTATTTGTACATTTTATCTGCACAAATTGTCATAACTTTATTTCGTTACTAATGTTTGCTTACACAGTGCCCTCCCGGTGCTTACCAAATATAAATTCTAAATTCTAAAAAAGTCATGACTCTCTACCGACCACCGGGGACAGACACTGACGCTGATACTTGTTTTTTGGAGAACATAAAGGAGATTAGCAGTCGACCTGATCTTGTTCTCATGGGTGACTTAAATGCACCCAGCATTCGATGGAACGATCTGCAGGCGCAGAGCTCAAAGTTTTCCTTCGATCCTCATCTGCTAAAGAAAACCCTTGAAGCTCTTTTTACCCAACATGTATTTGTTCCAAAAAGAGCGCGTGGAGGACAACAGGCTAGTTGTTTAGATCTCGTCTTCACTAAAGATCCTGACAGTATAGACGAGGTACACCGCCTACCTCCACTTGGTCGAAATGATCAAGCAGTACTTTCATGCGAGTATGGTTTATATTCTGTGCCATCTGCAATTAATGAAACCAGGCCCAATCTATGGCGAGGAGACTTTTGCTAGATGAGAGCTGAGGCATCACGAATAGACTGGGATCTTATATAAATAAATAAATTGTATATTTGAGGCCCAGAGAGCCTCGTCAATTCAAACTTAGTATCGCGGTATAAATAAATGCAAAGTGGATAATTGCTGCACTATGTGAGCAGCCATATTAACAGCAAAAATGAACAATATGGTAGGCATATCCGATTCGGAACGATTTGCTATTTTTAAAACAATAGTCAACAATCTTTAACATAAACGGTGAACTAGAAAAAAAGCAGTATAAAAACTCCTACAGTCAAATCGGAGGCGCAGTTCAGCGAGCTGCCAATTTAAAAAGAAAAAACTGCTTCACTAAAAGATTTATAGCTAGATGCAATGGGATAATGCTGTGATGTTGCTGACAAGGTATGAGGGTTCGGAACGCTCCTTATCGTGTGAGAGAAAATATAGCAATCAGAGCTACTGTTTGTAACCACCAGTGGAGGTGAGAGAGGACGAACTCATCGTGGACACCAGGGTTAAAACGAAGAAGGGACAGTAGAGGTCATGAGATCATCATCGAGATGCGACCTTGCCGACTGCATAGTCCACCAATCAAAGAGGCAAAACCATCAAAACCCGCCTTGATCCTCAACTGAACCTGGAGACCATCGTCGGGGTTGCAAAATCGGAGGAAAGTACCAAGGTTGTCGAGACTTGGCGATGCTATTTTAAAAGGAGGGGGCAAAAATTGAATGCAAAGATTGACTCTGCAGAGGATGATGGACATATAATAAGAGACCAATATAAGATTGACTCTGCAGAGGATGATGGACATATAATAAGAGACCAATATAATATCAAGGGAGCTGCCTCAAATACCAGGGGGACCCTTTTCGAAATCCAAAAGTTGCGAGTTAGGGAAGGAAACAGACAATAAGGACTTTATATCTTCCGAAGTTAAATGTTTGCGTAACTTTGTTTTGAAAATAGCTAATGTGGACGACAACCTAATTTGCAGTGGAAGATTATTCCAGATGGAAAGCATATTTGGAGGCATAAACTGAGACCGGTTATTTGTGGAACTAAGGAGTGGTGAAATGGTCATGGAGGAATTACGAGTGGCATAGGGTCGATCTACCGGAGTGAGAGCGTTAATTCGTGGGAGATTTGGGCTAGAGTTAACGCGAAACAGGAAGCAGAGATCGGCTTCGAGTCTTCTAACCCACAGAAATTTAATGTTTGCTAACTGGCATCTATCCGTATAAGAGATACTGGATCCAGGAAGAGAAAATAGTCTTCGAGTAAAAACCCTCTGAAATTTTTCAATCTTACTGCGGTCAGAGGCGTTCATCAGCCCAAGGAGGGACAGCAGTATTCTAGAATAGGAAGAACAAACATGCGGTACAGGTCTAACTTTATTTCCGGAAGGAAGAAATTATGCGATATAAAACCACATATCTGTGCAGCTTTTGCAGAAATTCGATCTGCATGAGGCGATAATGCTAGCTTGTTCGTGTATTTTAGACCTAAGTCTTTTATGGTTGATCGTTCTAAAAGTGTACTATTTTGAAATACGAGGGATCCAGGAAGCTTAGCGGGGCCAAAACACATAAAACTACTCTTTGATGAAGAAAACTCCATCTGCCAATTACAGCTCCAACGTGAAGCATAAGTAGATCAGTGTTGATTTTATCCACGCAACTATAAGCAGTGTCCTTAGAAAATGAATAAATGCACTTGAGATCATCAGCGTAAACGAAATTTTGTGAATTTGTGAGTAAAGCTGAAATTTCGTTTATGTACAGAATAAAGAGAAGGGGACCTAGAACCGTGCCTTGAAAAACGCCACTCGTGATCGGTTGAGGCGTCGAGTTGCTATTACCTACTAAGACCTTCTGGCTGCGGTTAGACAAGTAGGAACCAATGAAGTAAAGGAGAGGAGGTCGGATTCCGAGGGCTTCCAGTTTCACCAGAAGACGTCTGTGCGGTCCCTTTTCAAAGGCTTTGCTCAGGTCAAAGTAGATCACAACCACTGACTCCTGCTCATTACGAAGGGAAGTGACGAGGTTAAGTAAAGCTTAATGACACACTTCGCATGATCTCCCAGGTAGAAAACCATATTGCGAGTCGCTTAAGAGCCTATTTTCTAAGCAAAAGTCGAGAATTTGATTAAAAATAATTTTTTCAAGAAGTTTTGCTAGAGCTGGGGTTTCGTGAACGCCTCGATAATTATTTACGTCCGAACGAGATCCCGACTTGAAGACAGGAAGAATAATAGATGTCTTCCATGAGTCAGGAAAGAATCCGTTTAAAAGATAAACTGAGAATACATGGCTAAGCAATCGGGGAAAGCTCGGGCACTTTCTTAATAACTGAGTTTGGAATACCGTCAGTCCCCGAAGAGTGCGAGTTTTCAGACGCATTATTTGCTTACGAATTAGTTCTATGGATAAATCAATGGTACTGATAACATTAAATGAGGATGCCTGAAACGTCGAAACTGGTTCAGATTCCATTGTAAGATGATTGCAAAGAATGCACTAAACAATTATGCCTTCTCAGAGTCTTCGAGAACGAATTTCTTAGTTTCATTAAGTAATGGAGGTATTTCATAACCTCGTTTAGAGCAGGATCTTCTCTTCTCCGGGAATGGTACTGAGGACTGGAATTTATTTAAGGAGTGTTTGTTGAATCTAATAAAATGCCCCTGCCCCCATCACAACTTTGAATAGCTAACAGACCACAGTGGCTAACAAGGGATCTAAAAAAGAGATTAACAGGAAAGGAAGGCTTTGGAAGAAATTTTGCCGATCCAATGAAAATTTAGCCTTGCAAGCATACAAAACTCAAAGGAACAAGGTTAGAAGCTTGATCTTCCAAAGCCGACGGGATTACGAGAGGGATTTGCTCCAGAGAGCAGTTCACAATCCCAAATTACTCTACAGCTATGTAAGAACAAGCGAATGTAACAGGAACCCGATTCCTGTTATGAGAAATAATGACGGTTTCGAGATATCAGAAAATAAAAACAAAGCTCAACACTCTTCCCAGTTCTTTCAGTCGGTTTTCACTAGAGAAGCTGTTTTTATTCCATCAAGTTACGAGACTACGAGAGTGCCACTTATTCAGGATATGCTCTTTCAAGAAACGGCGGTCTTTGAAGAACTAAAACGTCTGAAGGCATGCAAATCCCCTGGCCCCGACGAGATTCCAGCAAAGCTACTCCTCGAACTTACTCAAGAGCTGGCGAAACCGCTATCGTTGCAGGGCCAGAAATCGTTCGAAACGGGAATTCTTCCTACCGACTGGAAAACAGCCCACATCGCACCGCTTCACATAAGTGGTAGTCGTGAATTTGCTACAAATTACAGGCCTGTCATCCTGACCTCAATCTGTTGCAAGGTTATGGAGAAGGTTGTCAAAAAGGAATTGATGATTTATTTAGAAACCCGTAACCTCTTATCGACTGCACAATACGGCTTTCGTAGGCGAAGATCGTGTGTTTCGAACTTACTTTATACGATGCAAAGCTGGACAAAAGCACTCGATGCAAAAGACACTGTGCATGTGGCCTACTTTGATTTCCAGAAGGCCTTCGATAGTGTTCCACACCAGCGTCTCCTTTACAAGTTGAGAATGTTCGGTATTGGCGGCAAACTTCTTACGTGGATCAAGAATTTTATCGTTGGTCGTTCCCAAGTGGTCTGTGTAGGCGGATCGCGATCAAAGCGCACAGTCATCGAGAGTGGAGTCCCAAAAGGTTCAGTGCTCGGACCGATCATATTTTCTCTTGTACATTAATGATTGTGTACAGGAACTGGACTGTAACTTTGCTATGTTTTCGGACGATATAAAAATCTGGAAAGTTATCCACAATGCTGCTGATGGAGAAAATTTCGTAGAAAATCTTCATCGATTGGACGAGTGGTCCCGCAAATGGCTCTTGTCGTTCAACTCCAACAAATGCGCCTGCTACGTCTGGGAAATCGAAATCAGGTCATTGATATGCGACCCTATTATTTGAACGGTTTGCCACTCCAAGAAGCACACACACAGAAGGATCTTTGAGTTTGGATAAAAGACAACCTGAAGCCTTCTACGCAATGTTCCAAGGCAACTAAATCCGCCAATTCAATACTGTACGCTATCAAGCGGGCATTTAAAGTTTTCGATGAAGACTGCTTTTCTAAAGTCTTTGGTTCGTTTTTTTAGCCACATCTTGAATATGCGATCCAAGCCTGGCAACCGTGGATCCAACAGGACTACAACATGCTCGAAAAAGTGCAGCGGTGAGCCACAAAATTAGTAAGAGGTCAAGCTGAACTGCCATATGAGATTCATCTAAATAACCTAAAGCTCTATCCTCTGAGTTAAAGGCAGTTGCGCGGAGACTTGATACAAACCTTCCGTATCGTGCGTGGCATGGATTGCGCCCTCATATGTGATGACTTTTTCCAACTTGCCACTACGAAAAATCTACGAGGTCATCCATTCAAACTAAGTGTGCCCCAAGTAAGATTGGATGTGAAGAAGTATTTTTTCACCAACCGTGTCATGGAACCGTGGAATAACCTACCTGAGGCGATTGTTATGTCCCAGTCTATGTATACATTCAAACATCGGCTTGACATACATATGTTACAGCACCACGAAGACTATGTGACTACTTAACCTTAACAATATCAGTGTACCACGTAAATCTGCCCGCATTCGCTTGACTGTTACTTCTTTAATTTGCTTCTTATTCTTGCTACTTTGTGTAACAAATAGGGATTTCGAAGGCGTAAGCCTTTTTTCCTCAAATACACTGAACTCAACTGAACTGAACTGGTCAGATCAGTTACTAGAAATGACAACATTTTTGATTTAACTTTTACAAATGACGTCCACCCTCTCTTTATGAATTTCCATCGTAATCTATTCACAAGTGATCACGCAATAATTCACTGTGGTTTTCCAGTCCCCCATTCTTACGAAGCCTGAGGTTAAATGCAATAACCTCGACTTTGCTAACACAAACCATGAATTAATAAATAATTTCGTAAGCACTCTAAATTGGAAAAGCATATTTTCAATCAACGATCCAAACTTTTTCCGTGAGCTATTGCAGAGCCTCACACAAAAAATACAGGCTTTTATCCCGTTTAAGATTTTTAATTCAAATACAGCTTCTTCTACTATTCCACATTTTCTCCAAAACAGACTTAAACAATTACGAAAGCAACTTAAATATTTATCTAAAAGCTCTTTATCAGTTCACTTAATGATTGCATAAATATTTGAATAAGCATCGAAAATTAGGCTCGCAAAAGATAAGCGTCGGGAGTCACGAACACAAAGTGATGCCAATTCATCCAAATCTGTTGCTCAAATCTTCCATGTTCGGTCATCGGCTAAGCGTCTGAATGTAACTCCGCCCTTACTCGACTGTAGCAAAGATTTGTTACAGACGATTTGGGCAAAGCTGTATTGTTAAATTCGTTTTTGCCAACCACTTTACCACTGAATCTAGCCCCACTCCCACAATTCCTCTACTTTCAAATTCAAATTCACTTCTAACAACCGTGAAATTCTTGCCTTCACGTATTCAAAAAGAAATAGCTCACTTAAAAAATTCACATTCGGTTGGAACTGATAACATTCCAAACTCACTTATTAAACAGTTAAGGGATTTTCCACCTTAACGAAGCAAATTATTCTCAGTATTTCTCGAAAATGGTTTCTTCCTCGATTATTGGAAAACTTCTATTATAATACCAGTTTTTAAATCTGGTTCCTGCTCGGACATTCATAACTATCGCGGTGTTCATAAAACACCCTCTCTTGCTTAACACTTTGAAAACCTTATTGCAAACCAAATCATGGATTTTTGCATAAGCAATTAAATTATCAACTTTTCCAAACACTGCTTATTACAAGACCGCTCTTGTGAAACCTGCCACATGTCTTTTCTAAATCTACTTACCTCTCTTCTTAATGATCATCTATCTGTAGTAGTTATCTATTTTTTATCTCCGTAAGGCATTCGATAAAGTGCCTCATAGATGACTTCTGGCTAAACTAAAAGCTATAGTCCCCTTACTGACTTTATTAGATCATACCTAAATGATCGAAAACAAAACGTTTTAGTGGGTAACACATACTCTAGTGCTACCCCGATTGCTTGTGGTGTCCTTCAAGGTACCGTATTAGGTCCTTTGTTGTGCTTACTTTACATTAATGATATTTCATCGATAGTTAAACATTCTCAATCTTTAATTTATGCTGATGACCTAAAATGCGTGTATTCTCTCTCTAACTCTACGACCGAATGGTGCCTAGAACAAATTCATTCAGACTTAGACGCTATTTCAGCCTGGAGCTCCACATGGCTAATGGAGTTCTTACCTTCTATGTGTCGCTACATGAGTTTTGGGCCTGAAAAGCTACCGCAACCTCTTATTTTTGAAGGTTGCCCTATGATTGAATGTTCCTACATCAAGGACTTGGGCTTAAGCTACGCCAATAAATAAGATCTTTCGCCTCATGCCGATAGAATTACAGCCAAAGCTGCTCAGATTTGCGGCTTTATTTCTTATAATTTCTACCTTCCTGAAATTAAATGAAGACACTATCGTATGTTTGTACTTTCCATTCTTGAATTTGGCTGTCCTTTCTTCGGTTTAATGAGTGAATCTAGCCGTTCAAAAATTGAAAATGTCCAGAGACTTTTCACAAAAAAACGACTGTTTCCGACTCTTTCAACTACTTCGTACTCAACAAGATGCCAGCTAACGAAGCTAAAATTTCTTTGGGACAGTAGACTTGAAGCAGGCTTTTGTCTCCTTTTCCGACTTCATAATAGCTCAACTCTCCCCAAGCTTTTTTTCATTACCCCCGTGAGTCTTCCTTATAACCTAAGAAATTCTGCACTCATTATACCTCTCCCTGCATCGCCCTCGTGTAAACTCTCTCACTTCTTTGCTTCTAGGTATAGTTTTCTTTGGAATAACTTGCCAATTGAAATTAGGTCGTTAACTAGTCTATATGCACTGATTCTATTAACCTTTTATTTTCCTCATCTTTTACCAGTAGCTTTCCCCATGACTCGGAGAAAGGAGCATCGGGAATTTAAGTGACCCTCTTGAAACTATATTTTCGCTACCTCGAGTCGCTTATGAACTATGATGTCTCCTTATATCACCAGTCATCCAAACAATGACATCATTCGGACGTACACATTCGGTGGCCTACAGTCTAAAATGCTGCCGTTTTTTTGGATACTGACCATCATCAGAATTTTAAATCGGGATCCTAAGATGCTGAGGACTTAAGTTCATTGACGCATTTTCGTGAGATTTTGTTTCCTACGCCTTTAAGTGATCAAGATCGAATCATCTCGACGTTTCATTATCTCATTCGGAATTGCTATTGCAGTATTACCCTTCTCTACCACCTGACCTTATTTTCCTAAGCAGTTTTTTTCTCCTTCCTTCTATTCAAAAATGAAGGCCTATTGAACTCTGCCTCCATTTTTAAGGTAGGAGTTTTTTTCACTGCCTATTTTTTCTAGTTCACCATTAATTTCAAAACATTTCTAACGGTCGACCTAGCAGGACAAGTTCTGTCTACATTATTCAGTATTTGTACATTTTATCTGCACACACTGTCTTAACTTTATTTTCTTACTAATGTTTGTTAAGACAGTACCTTGCCAGTGCTAACCAAATATAAATTCTTAATTCTCAAGACTAATGGGGGTAATGTCAAGTGTTCAGGGAATATCCTAACTATTATAAAGGCGAGAAAGGAGGCAGAAGCCAGCTTCCAGTCTCTGATCCGCAAAATATACAAATGCTGCAAACTTATTCTTTGTTCAAGATAACTTTTGCTAGTTTTTATGCTTTCAGAACAGCTTCAAGGATTCCTGTGTGGAAACACGTCAGAAGTTGTTTTCCGGTTCTAAAAATTGCGCGGAATCCGAGCCTGATCTAAAGTCTTTCCTTGAGTGCGATAGTGTCACCTCTGCAGCTTGCAACCACTTAATTCTTCGGCAGACAGCGAGCAACAGTCTATGGATGCACTTATGCCTGGAGCAGAATCCCGGTTCCTTAAAAAGGCAGAGAGACTTCAAACACGCTGCTCTTGTACCAGCACTTCCCCGATCTGAACTGCTATCTGCACATGGGCAGTAGTTTTTTCTTTTTATTAACATAAATTTTAAAAAAACAATAATAATTATATACTTTCAAGATTTTTGTTACCTGCAAGCCTGCTCTCCACTGCATATTTCGCCTGATATTGCCTGTAACTTGGCATTAAATACAATGAATATTATTAAAGCTTTGGAAAAATCTTGATTTTTTAGCTACCCGAACGGGCAACCAAATGAAGGTCTTTGAATAAATACTTGAAAAATTGAGCCAACTGCTTTTTTGCGGACTATGAGGAGAATTGTAAATGAGAAGCTGACCCATGTCCATATATAGGGTACACAGGCCAAATAAATTGTGACCACAAAAATAGCACCCATAACTTCCATGCGGGCCACAGAAATTAAAGCTTAATTTCGAGTTCTTTCAAGGAAACTTTTAAAATTCCAAAAACAACAATTAGCAGAGGCTAATGGATTTGATGTCAGACACCCGTATATTGTTTATTTTATATTTCGAAGGGTTAATAAATAAATAAATAAATTGTATATTTAAGGCCCAGAGGGCCCCATCATTACAAACTTAGTACCATGGTTTAAATAAATACAAAGTGGATAATTGCTGCACTATGTGAGCATCCATATGAACAGCAGAAATGAGTAGTATGGTAAACATATCCGATTCAAAAAGATTTGCCATTTTTAAAACAAAAGTCAACAATCGTTGGCATATACGGTGAACTCGAAAAGAAGCAGTAAAAAAACTCCTAGGGTTAAATCGGAGGCGGAGTTCGGCCAGCCGCCAATTTAAAAAAAAAATAGGAGAAAAAAACTGCTTCACTAAACAATTAATAGCTAAATGCAATGGGATAGTATTGTGATGTTGCTGACTGCGTATGAGGGTTCGGGACGCTCCTTGTCGGGTAAGAGGTAATATAGCCGTCAGAGCTACTGTTTATAAACACCAATGGAGGTGAGAGAGGACGAACTCATCGTAGACAACATGGTCGAAACGAAGAGGGGACAGTAGAGGTCACGAGATCATCATCGAGATGTGACCTTGCTGACTGTATAGTCCATCACCAAAGAGGCGAAACCATCAGAACCCACCTCGATCATCAACAGATCCTGGAGACTATCGTCAGGGCTGCAAATTCGAAGGAAAGTATCAAGGTTGTCAAGAGTTGGCAATGCTAGTTTAAAAGGAGGGTATGAAAAAGTGAATGCAAAGATTGACTCTGCAGAGGATGATGGAAAATAAAATAAGAGACCCATGTAATATCAAGGGAGCTGCCTCAAATACCAGGAGGACCCTTTTCAAAATCCAAAAGTTGCGAGTTTGGGAAAGAAACAGACAATAAGGACTTTATATCTTTCGAAGTTAAATTTTTGCGTAATTTGGTTTTGAAAATAGCTAATGTAGACGACAACCTAATTTGCAGTGGTAGATTATTCCATATGAAAGCATATTTGGAGGCATAAAACTGAGACCGGTTGGTTGTGGAGCTAAGGGGTGGTGAAATGATCATGGAGGAATTACGAGTGGCATAGGGTCGATATACCGGAGTGAGAGCGTTAATTCGTGGGATATTTGGGCTAGAATTAACGCGATACAGGAAGCAGAGACCAGCTTCGAGTCTTCTAACCCACAGAAATTTAATGTTTGCTAACTGGCATCTATCCGTATAAGAGAAACTGGATCCAGGAAGAGAAAATAGTTTTCGAGTAAAAACCCTCTGAAATTTTTCAATCTTACTGCGGTCAGAGGCGTTCATCAGCCCAAATAGGGGACAGCAGTATTCGAGGATAGGAAGAACAAACATGCGGTATAGGTTTAACTTTATTTCCGGAAGGAAGAAATTATGTGATATAAAACCACATATCTGCGCAGCCTTTGCAAAAATTCGATCTGCATGAGGCGATAATGCTAGCTTATTCGTGTAACTTAGACCTAAGTCTTTTTATGGTTGATCGTTCTAAAAGTGTACTATTTTTGAAATACTAGGGGTCCAGGAAGCTTGGTGGGGCCAAAACACTGGAAACTGCTCTTGGATGGAGAAAATTCCATTTGCCAAGTACAGCTCCAACGTGAGAGCATAAGTAGATCAGTGTTGATTTTGTCAACTCAACTATTAGCAGTGTCTTTAGAAAATGAATAAATGCACTTGAGATCGTCAGCGTAAACGAAATTTTGTGAATTTGTGAGTAAAGTTGAAATTTTCGTTAATGTACAGAATGAAGAGAAGGGGACCTAGAACGGTGCCTTGAAAAACGCCACTCGTGATCGGTTGAGGCGTCGAATAGCTATTACCTACTAGGACCTTCTGGCTGCGGTTAGACAAGTAGGAACCAATGAAGTCAAGGAGAGGAGGCCGGATGCCGAGGGCTTCCAGTTTCACTAGAAGACGTCTGTGCGGTACCTTGTCAAAGGCTTTGCTCAGGTCAAAGTAGATCACAACCACTGACTGTTGCTCGTTACGAAGGGAAGTGACAAGGTTAAGAAAAGCTAAGTAACACACTTCGCATGATCTCCCAGGTAGAAAACCATATTTTTGAGTCGCTTTAAAGCTTATTTTCTTGGCAAAAGTCGAGAATTTGATTAAAAATAGTTTTTTCAAGAAGTTTTGCTAGAGCTCGGGTTTCGTGAACGCCTCGATAATTATTTACGTCCGAACGAGATCCCGACTTGAAGACAGGAAGAATAATAGATGTCTTCCATGAGTCAGGAAAAGAATCCGTTTAAAAGATAAACTTAGAATACATGGCTAAGTAATCGGGGAAAGCTTCGCACTCTCTTAATAACTGAGTTTGGAATACCGTCAGTTCCCGAAGAGTGCGAGTTTTTCAGACGAATTATTTGCTTACGAATTAGTTCTAAGGAGAAATCAATAGTGCTGATAACATTCAATGAGGATGCCTGAAACGTCGGAACCGGTTCAGATTCCATTGTAAGATGGTTTGCAAAGAACGCACTAAACAGTTCTGCCTTGTCAGAGTCTTCCAGAACGAAGGTCTTGTCTTCATTTAGTAATGGAGGAATTTCATAACCTCGTTTAGAAGAGGATCGACGGCGGAACAGTTGAGCAACAGATTTTGCAGAGTTTGGCTCACTGAGTGCGCAAGATTCCCTCTGTCTGTCGTTTGCAAGACGAATCTTAGAGGCTAATTCAAAAATCTCTGCGATCCTTAGATGTATCGATAACGAACTAGTATATTGATCTTTCAACTGCTTCTTCAATTTCTTTAGTCGTGGCAAAAGAAAGTGAGGAACGGTTGATTCCGAGACGCAGAGCTTGACTATTTTGGTTGGCACAAGCTTCAGGGTGTTATTTGAAACGACTGACACGAAGTCACAAAGACTTGCTGCGTCTTTCATGGAGGAGAGATTCTGCCAGTCCAATGAGTCAAAAAAGTAACTAATTAAGCTCATATCTGCGAGGTCAAAAGCATGATAGGTACGAACGGCACTAACCTTTTTCGATGAAACAATCGGAAGGCAACAGTGAATTAGTGTATGGTCACTTTGGAAGAGGCCCTGCTTAAAATCAACGAAGAGGGGAGCAATGTCGTTTGTGAAAATCAGGTCTAAAATATGCTTTTCTCTCGTTGAAGAACGGACAAGCTGGGACCAATTAGAAAAATTAATCGTATCGAGGAAAGGCTGAAATCTGGGTTGACAAACGTTTGAAATCCAGTCAATTTCAGGAAAATTAAAGTCCCCAGCGATTATTTTAATGTTAAAATTGGACTTCGAAATCAATTTAAAAATTTCACAACGTTTTGCATCAGCATCGGATGATGAATTAGGCGGGTTGTAAATACATCCGAGAATGGATTTTTGCCTGGACGACAGGATAATGGATGCGAAGCAGTAATTACCAGAGAATGACGTAACATCTAGATCAAACGGGAAGTTCTTAAATGAAGCTTTAATATAGAGAAGACAACCACCACCACGCTTACTAATGCGGTCTTGACGGTTGAGATCGTACTGGTCTATGACAAGCAAAGAGTCGGAAATTAAGGGATGGGTCCAAGTTTCAGTTACACATCAAACATCGGGCATTAGCTCGAAAGCAATGGCTCTCAGTTGCGCCATCTTTTTTAAAACAGATCTAGCATTAAGTAATATGACATCTAGCGTAGTTCGAGTATCCAAACTAGGGTTATTGTGACTTATAAAAAAGGAAGACTTGGTGGTGGGGACGTAAACTGTAGAGAGGTAGGTGCTGGCGGAAAGTAAAATGGCTGCTGTCTACAATTAGCTTAGCTGTTACTGCTAACTAAATTAGGATTATTGTAGAGAAACATATTTGGGTGGTATCCATTTAGAGGAAGGCTATTTTCTGCGTTTGCGAAAATAGGAGGCCTATAAATAGGATTTTGAGGAATATTGGAATAATATGGGGGGAGAATAAGATTTGAAAACGGAACAAATTGTTTTGGAAAACTGGTACCGTATGGGGTAGGGTTAAATAATGGGGCAGCCTGAGAAATTGATTGGATGGGATATTTGGTAAGGAAATTTTGGGTATGTATGGTAGCTGCTGGAGGGTTAGGAGGTTTCCCAACTTTAATAACATTTGTCTTTCAGGAACTTAAGTTTGGAGCATCCTTTGACTTGCCCAGGTTTTTGATAAGTTTATTAGATTGGACAGCTGAGACCGGAGTGGATAGCGTGGAATGGGAACGAGGTGGACTTGACCCAGTATTGTTGACTTAGTCAACAGTAGGAATACAAGGAAAACTACGTTGAAACGGAGAAGCAGTCGGTCTTGGCACTTTAGACGGAGTTACTGACATTAAAGGTGGGCTTATGACATGGCTGATAGCTACTGCGTTTGAAATTCCTATTCGCGAGGAAGAAGGCGTTAGTGGATTCGTTGAAAGGAGAGCAGGAGCTGAAGTTAAGGTTTTTGAACCGGGCACTATAGGAGATTGCTCTATTGTCTCGTTATGGTTTGCATAGCCATGACCAGACCTATGGATAATAGATTGAGAGGCCGAAAACCTATGCAAGAGGGGAGACACATTCCTTCGCTCCATCGGTGTAAGATCTCGACAAAGGAAACATTTTGCATCTTCTAGATAACGAGAAATGCGACCTCGTTGTGCAAAAATGGAGTCCACCTCGATTGGTGAAAAAAGGGTGACTAATATAGGTGGATTTTCTGCTACGTGAGGAGAGGCGTTTGGCTTCCGCTATTTTGTAGTTGAAACCGCACGAGTACAGGAAGTTTACGGCAACGTCAATGGGTCGTCTGTCCCGTGAAACATTTTTTAAAAGAAAATTATAATTTCGTTTCTTTCGGTCTGATGTTTCAGTGGCAACCAAATGGACAAGAGAATCCAGACGCTGACATTCCTGAGAGGGAAGAGCAGAGATGTAACCGTCGAATAAGTTTCCCAGTATAGAGAGAACTGATCCAAACTTTAACATAAAATCATTACAGTTTTGTAAAGCAGAGAGATCAAGCTGCTTAGCTTTAACGATTGGTTGTATATGCATATCACTGCTGTGACTACTTGATGCAACCAAGCAACGCTTCGGTGCAATGGCTGAGAGCTTGCGACGAGCCGAGATTTTTCGTTCTCATTTTTGCTAGGAGGCTTTTAATTTGGTCAAACTTAGGGAAAAAGCAGTCGAATAATATTCTGCGACAAATCTTTTTCCAAAATTTTTAACTAAGGACCTTTATACGTGCTTGAGAGACTTCTTAGTATAACAGATCCACCTGACTAATAACGAGGCTATATCGGTTGAAAGCGTTGACTATAAAGGTTTACGCCTGTAGAAGTGGACGAGCACCACAGGTATAAGCAGTTGATAGAGTGTTAAAATTGCAAAAGTTTTTTATCAAAAAAATCAGTTAGTAATTAAATCTTTGGATAAGGAAATTCTGAAAAAATTAGAACTTTCACTTAGCTTTCAAAAACGAGCTGCGCGCCTTGACCTTGACCTTTTATTTCCATGCATTACCCTTGATGACCCTATTAATGTAAAGTTATCACTGCATATGAACAGTCAATATAAAATGGTGTTCATTTAAAAAGTTTTGAGTCAAAGTATAACATAAATTCAAATGCGTTTTCACAGTTATAGGGGAAACATTTTGGAAGTAAAGTAGAGCCTGAGAGATTTTAAAAGGTTTGTTTTCATAAATCCTGTTGTGAGAATCGTCTTTTGCCAAATATTGTACCATTAAGCCTTCTTTTAAAATCAGAAATGCTGTCAGCGGTAACCGTCTCGCTTGGTAACATGTTCGAAGGTCGTACCACTCGTTGGTTGAAAAAAAAACTTGCTGAGGTTCAATCGCGTGCTTTCGGTATTGACCTTGAAAAGATGACCACGCAGATGAGTTGTGCAGGCAAACTCGACGAAATCCTCCGATCTCAAGGAGAAATCATAGCCCTGGATAATCCGGAATGTCCAGAGTAGGCTAAACCGGAAGGGCCTATAGGAAAGAGGAAATAAATCAAGCTTTTTCAATCTGTCTTGGTACCGTAAAGTCTTAAGCCCATCGGCCATCTTCGCTTCTCTCCGTTGTACCTGTTCAAGGAGGTCAACATCTTTCTTCATCCAAGGTATCCAGGCTGGTATTCCGTAATCTAAATGTGGTCTCACGAAGACGCCAATGACTTTTCCGAAGAGATCAGGGGAAATATTATAAACGCACGCCTGACCCACTGCAATGTGCATGTTGCCTTCTAGACTGCTTTCTTTCAGTGTTCTGCGGGCATCAAATTCGCAGTTGTCCACGTGCCCAGATCTTTATGTGTTTCCATTTCTTTTAATGCAGTGTCATAAATAAAGTACTGGTGTTTCTGAGATACTTTTTGACCGGCGCTTATGTGCAGGATCACACACTTGGATACATTAAACTTAAGAAGCCACCTTGCCGACAAGGCACTTATTTTGTCGGTTTTCGATTGTTACCCTTTTGCATCGTCAGTGCAGTTGACTTCAGTGCACATTATTATGTCATCGTCAAACATAACAGCTTAACAATCAAGGTCATTGAGACATTCATTCACGTAGATTAGGAAGAGAAGGGAGCCCAAAACAGAACACTGTGCAGCACCACTTTCTACGTTTGCCCATTTTAAGCTAGATTTTCCAACAACAACTTTCTGTACTGTGAAATATAAGAAACTCTTGATCCAATTGAAAAGGTTTCCTAAAATTCATACGTCTCAAATCTTCTGTAAAAGAACCCCTTGTGGTACTCTATCAAAGGCTTTCTTGAAGTCAAATAAAACAACATCTACTGGGTAACCCTTATCTGTGGCCTTTTTCCATTTCTCATGCGACTGAAGGGCACTTGTGAGACAGGAACGTCCTGGATGGAAGCCATGTTGGACATCGCATAAGATTTGGTTGTTTTCCAGGTAGCGCATTAAATGCCTCTTGATAATACAGGCCATTAATTTACACGCTAGGCAATTTAAAATGAAAAAGTGGTAATTTTCACAGTTCAGTCGTGAACCTCCTTTAAATATCGGAGGGATGAATGCACACTTCCATACTTCCAGGAGTTTGCTTTCTTCAAAGGACTTTAAGAATATGATGGACAGTGGTTAACACAGTTCGTGAGCAATTACTCTTAATGTTAATACAGGAATTCAGTCCGGCGCAGGCGACTTGACAGGCTTTAAACGGAGTAATTTGGTTCTAACTATGGTCGGTGAAAAGTCTAGGTCTATGTGCTCTGTTGTGGATGAGGAAGAGGTGGAGGAGGAAGGGAAAGGAGGGGTTAACATTGGTTGACATATGTAGGTACCTATTGGATATTAGGCAGCCCAAGAATCAAAGTTGAAGTCGAGTACGTTCTATGGAAAAAGGATCCTTACTGCGTAAATTTCCGACACTGGTTCTTCGGGTTGTCATCAGACGCAGACGGAAAGCAAATGTGATAAAAAAATAGTTAACATCTTAACTGAACTAAGAAATCAATAATGGCGTGACATTTGCACTATAGAGCAACCGAAGTTGTGTCAGCCCGTTCTGATGGGCTCTCGTTTCTTCAACTTCTCCTTGAGATTTCTGTACGCCACATGCAACTGGATATGTGTTTTGCTGCAGGAATCCCCAGAATGCATCATTTCGAGGAACTCTCGACCTTTTTTGAAAAGACAGGCGGTGACAATATAGAATGGACACAATAACTTTAGATGAAAACTCCTAAACGGACTTAAGGCATTCAAAGTCGAAAAAACAACTTTCACTTGTCAAAGATGATCAGATGGCCTCGAAAAACATGATAAATTGTGTTCTTCAGAATTATCTTCAACGAAATATTTTGTGAAAGGAACACCACCTTTGCCTTGAAATGCGGTACGATAACCATGCCAATGACGTTAGACTCAGGCTGGCCATTGGGAGACCACATGGTCAGAGATTTCTGTAGATCATCATGAGCCGACTGCAGAATTATTCTGGGTGACTGCTGGTTGATTTCAACCTACACAGTGTGCTGTCATAACCAGCGTTCAAGGCCATAAGTTCATGGCTTATGAAAACCGCTGAGAAAGATTTGAGTTTTTTATGCATAAGAAGTTATTTTCTCATTTCGTTCCAGTAGACATTGCCTTGCCGGCGCTAACCAAATATAAATTCCAAATTCCATTAAATTCGGTCAAAAATTGAAGAAACTGTAACTTCAAATATGAATTTCTCTGGATAACGATAAAACATAATTGTTCACAAAACCTGCAATTCTTGACGATCTACAGACCACCAAACATTCCAAGTGCAGCTGATGAGTCACTCCTTCATTTGGTCAAGGAAGTTGCAAGCCACTAGGAGGTGCTTATTGCTGAAGATTCCAATGAACCTACAGTAGACCGGGTAAATCTGACAGTTGCCGGTGCGCCAACTTCCATCGGTAGCAATCTAATGGATCTCTATCTCGACCAACTTCTGGTACAGAAGGATAACATACCAACGAGATTTAAAGAGAACCATAGAGCCAATTGTCCGGACTTTATATTGATGAAGGACTTCTCTAACATTGATGAAGTGTATTCTTTGGCACCCCTTGGTAAGAGTCACCATAGCTCGCTGCTGTGTGATTACTCCTTTATTCTCAGTTCCAGAAGAGAACACAAAGCAAGCAAAATATCTGGAAGGCTGATTTTAACGCGATGAAGAAAGAACTGACGTCCGTGAAATTAAAGTGTTTACTAAAAGGGAATCCGGAGGATGACTAGCGATCATTTAAGATGGTAACACTCTATCTGAGTGAGAGCTATTGTCCAGTAAATGTGCAAAAAAGACTAGACGCCCTGCTTGACACCCGAAGAAGCAAAATAAAAATGAAAGATATTCGGGGAATCAGAGTCAGCAGAACATCTCGACGAAATTCGTCACTAATAAAATGCTGTTGAAAATGATCCATCAATCAAGGAAGAAATACAAAGAAGAAATATCAGCAGGCGGAAAATAAGTCTAAAATTGTTTTCCATTATATCAAAAGTCGATTAAAATCAAGCACCCAGGCACAGTACTTATGGTTAGGAATGGTTTTGAAGTCGTTGAAAATGACGAGAAAGCCTTGCACTTGGGTCGGTTCTTTTCCTCGATATTCACCACAGAAACTGAACTTCAGCTTGACCACCTCAACAATGCTGTTATAAACGCCGGTCCAGTGCTTGAAAATATGCTCTTTCGGAACCTCTCGTGGAACGAGAACTGCAAAATCTGAAAGAAGCCAAGTAATGTGGTTCCGAAGATTTACCCGCAACGCTCTTGAAAGAACTGGCCGGCGAGCTATCAAAAATACTAGTGCATATATTCAATTCCTCATTTGAATCAGGGACACTGCCATCCGAATGGATGGCAGCAAACTTATACCCCATATACAGGAGTGTGGGCTCGATCTACTTTCAACAATTATCGGCCTGTCAGCCTAACCTCCATTTGCTGTAAAATAATAGAATCAATAATTAAGAAGGCCACCATGCAGTTCCTTGAGGAAACCCGATTACTCTCAGAGCTCCAGCATGGCTTCAGAAAGAATTGCTCCTGTCTTTACCGTTTATTGCTCTCCATAGAGCAGTGGACTCGCGCATTGGACAAAGATGGTAGGTTTGACGTCATCTACACTGATTTCCAGAAGGCGTTTGACAGTGTCCCATACAAACGTCTTATCTATAAATTATCTGAAATTGGCATAAGAGGAAATGTTGCTGACATGGATCACAGCTTTTTGTACAGGAAGATTCCAAACTGTATGCATCGATACCTCGAAGTCAACAACTACTCCGGTTCTATGTGGTGTCCCTCAAGGCTCCGCCTTAGGGCCATTACTCTTCTAAGTGGACATCAACGACTCTGTCGACGACCTGAGTTGCAGGGCCGTCATGTTTGCAGACGATACTAAATTTTGGAGGGTTATCAGATCTGATCTCGATAGGCACGCACTTCAAGAGGATCTCAACCGTATTAGCAACTGGTCTGCTCGTTGGCTCTAAAATTTTAACATTGGGAAGTGTGTGGTCCTAAGACTGCATACCAGAAGGACCAGTGAGGAGGATGATTCCTACCAATACATTCTCAATGGGCAGCCCCTTTCGATTTTTGAGGAACAGAAGGACCTCAGTGTTCATATAAAATCCTCACTCAAACCATCTTTATAGTGTGGAAAGGCAGCTAAATGCGCGACACAGGTCTTATTTGCACTCGGACGTGGATTTGTTCAGACTGAAAAAGAACTATTTCCGAAAAACCTACGGGTTATTTGTTCGATCTCACTTGAATATGCCGTCCAGGCCTGGCGTCCGTGGTTTTAGAAAGATTATCTACAGCTGGAACGAGTGCAGGCGAGGGCTACGAAGATGGTCAAGAATCTTTTAGTCATCTGCCTTACGAAAGCCAGACTTACTGAACTTGATTTGTTTCCTCTCAATTGCAGGTAACTACGCGGTGACCTCATCCAAATCCCCTCATCCAATCCCCTGGACGTTGCATTTCATTGCCTTTACTCCTGCGGCTTTAACTTTAAAGTCGCTGAAGCTAAAAAGGTTGTCTTCCCCTACAGTAAAACCCGCCTAGTTCTAGTCAAAACTTTTTTCAGCAATTGAAGTTGACCTTATTTTCTCTAAACATGAGCACTCAGCTCAGTATTTGAAAAAATAAGTTGTTTATCTGTAGGGATAAAACCCCAATGGAACGTCGGGTTTCACCCTCCCTTAGCAAACAAGAAGCCTTGGTCTACACCTTCAATACCAAAAAGTTATCT